>JZKD02S1654102.1:953040-964240 GCA_000966675.3 Picea glauca | reverse complement strand
AACCATTAAAGGTAGAATTGTCGGGGGGTCTGAAAACTCATCAGAGCCGTAGATCCGAGCGTCGAAAGCTTAGGCATAGATCTAGGCTCGATCTTTAATCTCCAGGGTGCGTTTTAGTATATGAGGCCAAACTTAGGATTAATGATCCTTTTATTGGTTTTATTCAATGACTCCCTTGCTTTGTCTCCATGGGGTTGGAAAAACATTTCACCATCGAAATCATGCACTTTTCATCAATCATCTTACACATTTTATTGAAGAGAAACTAAGTGACCTATGTTGTAACCTACTCCTTTGCACGTTTATCCCATCTTTAACTGTTGGGCTAGGAAAATATTCTACCCTGGGGTTATTTGACCAAGATTAGACTGTTTGGTCAAATTTATTCACTAGCTAACCTAATTTACTTGGCTAAGATTAGACAGTATAGCCAAGCTTATTCACTAATCCTAAATACTTAAATTTAAAAGACTTGGCCATGTCTAAATTGTATGGATCAAGTCATTATCAATTCATGGGTCTTTACCCTTTTTCTTTTATGCCCTCTTTTTATTTTTCTCATTTCTTTTCTTTTTTAGAATGCAGCAACATCTGCAATTCAAAAACACTAAAGGAACAAAATTACAATCAATAGTTGATCCTATAAATTATAGGGTTATAAAAATATGAATTACCAATTAATACTACTAAGAAAACACCCTATATCCCCGAGTCCTCGTTTCTCCACTCAGAAAATAAGAAGGTTGCATGTGCAAGGAATGTACATGGATACCCCATCAATACCCACAAAAGAAATGTTCCCTATGTTGTTCTTCACCAACCACATTGATAAAATAGATGAGCTGGTAATAATCCTAGAGGATCTACTTAACCACTGGATACTACCAGAACTGAGCGATCCTGGTACAATGCCTCCATGGAAAAAAACTCACTAGTTTCACCCAAATGAGAAAACATTATGACTGACCAAGGGATGCTACATCCAATTAATACAATAATAGCATGATCTCGGGGTGTGAAATAACATGCACAAAACCCTATAGAATAAGACTCGCACATGTACAATGTTGTCGAACTCTTAATCAATTTAAAACATCTATTGGTGGAAACATATTTGTGATTGTAACATTTGATATGAGAGGTAGTTATACCACATGAAATTCATCCAATTTCAGGAATAGAGGCTCACTAATTTCATTGACATGAGAACAATTTACCCAATTCAGAATAAAGAAAGAGTTAATTATAGGGCCTAGCAAAAATATCGACATTAGGGATACAATGATTGATTGTCATCCAACATGAAAAATCCAACATCTAAGTTGGAATATGGTACCAACTAGCTCAAGGAAAAGATGAGACAATAACTCCACATGGAAAGAAAGGTAGACATCATTATGAGTTCAATATTTTAAAAGTAGACCGTAGTATTCCCCCTCCTTACTTCTTCACTCAATTCAGTGAGCTCTCTTTCACCTCCCTCTTAGTAAGGCATTCACAGACGTAAGTATCCTCTTTTTCTTGTTGAATTCTGGACTGGTTGACACCATATCTGATATGTCATCCTCAAAAAACCTCATGCATGACCAAAATCTAATCATATGAAGGAGTAACCAATTGTCTAATCAGTGTTACCATTCAATGTACCATTTGAAGGTTCTACAGTTGGAAAAGTGTCCCTGCTCGAATGTGTTGACTATAGCTTCAGGGATCCCAATCAGTTCCTGAAACTATAGTTTGACAAATACATTGAGGTCATCCAATGAGAGGATGGAACTGACAAAATAGTCATGGAGGAGTAGGCGACACCCCTAAATAAATCTAGTGTTCTCTCCCTCATTAAGTATCCACATTTCAATCATCCTCAGGCCATTAATCTTTTGTTTGTTTCCTCCTCACCGGATTTAATGGAGGATACTTATGCTTAGAACAACCCTATCTTATTGATCATAAGATTATACACAAGATTTATGGCCTTCCCACTTCCATACAAAATAAAATAGATAGTCTTAGATTAAAGGATGCAGTGCAAGAAGAATTCTATTATAAATTTGACCCATGTAGGGGAAAGTGAGAGGTTGTAATACCCAAAATTAATAACTCGACTATCAGGTTGGAAACCTAGATACTTGCATGAAAACTCATTCACAAGTGTTAGAAGTAATAATTCACTATAGGGGTATTTATCATGGTTAATGTTGTTTTAATGGGAGTCATATGGCTTGGGCCCCTTACTTGTTCAAGGAGTTCATCACCAACTATATTGACATTTAGGATCACAAGAAATAATTTCACTATAATTGGGTCATCCTCTTACTGGATATGGTTCTATGGAGACCACCACTAGGATTTTACATCAACATGGAAGGCTCCCCTTAATTTCTTGTTCCTTGTTTCTTACCGCTCCAACATTCCAAGATTACAGAGGTCCATAGCACGATCACCAAATCCTTTTCACCAATGGTACACACAGTTGATCATCACTTCCACTGATAGGGTTCACATCCCATCCGATATCTTCGATAGGTGTGTTGATTATCTTCATTTTAAATGTAATTTTGGTCATTTTTTAATATCTCCCCACACATCCATAGGATTTTTATCGTTGATCTCCTCTTATACATTAAATAAAGGGATATTATGGATGGAGTTCCAAACTGGACGAATGAATACCAACCTCCCTTCTTACAGGTACATGATACATTTTATATAAGAGAAAATAAACTCGAGGAAAAGAGAAGGGTTGTGGTTTCTTCCCAAAAACACGGAAAAACATATGCGGCCAAAGAGTGTGAGTCTCCCTATTCAATTGAATGCATAAAGAGTGATATTGGATCTAACACATATGTTGTGACTGCTAAAAATAGAAAGTGATGATCTAAAACTCAGGACACCCTTCATATTGATCTTGGGTCCAGCTCGGAAGGGGCTCGATCATCTCCACCCTGCATGACTCCTATCGAAGAATAAATTATTGAAATATTAGCCCATACTAAGAGGGGGGGTTTAATCAATATTTCTTTTTTTTCAACATTTTAATCAATTGTTAATTTATCATAATTATTAGCCATAACAATTTATCAACAAGAAGTATAGAATGCATAAATTAAATGTAACATTCATAAAAAGTATATTTTATTTACAAGTTACAATATTATAAGAGACATGAATCTCTTTTCTTTTGAGCATCAACTCAAGGAGACATCAATCCCCTAGTTTTAGAGCACCAACTCAAGGAAGCACCAACTCCCTATTTTCAAGGAAATACTTGAGGAAGTAGCAACTCCATGTTCTAGGCTTCAACCTATCAAGGGAACCTATCCTTTGATTTTGATCATCAACTTGATGAAGCACCAATTCATTTTTTTAGGCTTTAACATGTACTTGACATCAATCTCCATCGCTCCTCCCTTCCACCCTTAATTCATAAATGTCTTCAGGATTCTTCTTTGGATTATGCTTCTATTTTGATCTTCTGAATTGGACCACAGAGACACTCTCCTTTCACTATACCTTTCTATCTATATATTCTTATAACATGTATGAAATTGAACCATTGTGTCCTTTTAATGAATCATTTGCACCTTCTCATTTATTTAACAATAATGTTGATATTTTGTCATTAGTTAAATTTTTTGTCTTTAATTCAAAATATTTCAATTTCCTTGTAAGTTTTCAACATTTATCCTTCACTTGCCAATAGATGAACTAAAATGGTTGGGTTCTCAACTCTTTTTTCTATTTATGTAACTATTTTGAACAAAGATCTGACCTTGAGGAATTAACTGGATTTAAATTCTGAATTTTAATAAGGTTCTTCGATTTCCTTTTCACAACATTAAATTTTTTCTTTTATTTATTTTATAAAACCTTACAAAGGAATTTTAATACATCCTTGGTCTTTCAAAGTTTCATATTCAAGCTTTTGAAGCCTCTCTAATGTATTTCATGTAACTAATTAGAGGATAGATGCTTAATTCATGGCCCCTTTTTCTCATAAGACAAAAGTGTTGTGATTAAAAACTAACCAAACAGGTTGTTGGGCCTATCCACCATATGATTTGAGGTCCTGATATTTGGATTCCTCATTTCCATATGACCAAACCTTGTGACTAAGAGAGAACATAACCAGATCTTAGTTTCACATTTAAACAAATCAACGGACTGGATTTGATCACTGGCTGAGTGGAAGATCCACAATTTTTTTCTCTTGAAATATGAATATGAAATAATATTAGGCCAGAATGCGATGAGACATGATGTTGACATGTGGTTTATTCATTTTAACTGAGTATAACTTTTGGGTCCTCCCTCTCCCACTAACTTTCATGTGTTTTCAAAATGTGAAGAGATTAAGGTCTTTCGATTGTTCTTCCTTTTGACTACAATGATCATTGTCGTTCATTATTCCATTAAAATAAAAGAAAATTACAATCATGAACTAATCCTTTTCATTGATCCACCTTTTTATTTCGATAGGACGAATCCAAACCTCCTTCTTCATCGATGATCACTATGTGTTGGAATCTTGATCCAACAATCGTGACTTAATCAAACATTTAATAGGCAACTAGGATTTAATTATTTTGTTGTATACAAGCACCTTTAGGCATTAAGTGCATGTTTTGAACCCTTGATCACATGGGTCAATAGGAGTGTATATGTATTATGACAAGGAGGTCATTTAATCTTTCTCCCACTAGTCTAAAGGAAAGAGACAAGTGTTATAATCTATGGGATTCACAGATTGAGGAAATTGGTTCATTTGGTGCCAATAAAAATAGAATTGAACCATATTTTGACTCATTTGACCTGATGTCTATTTTAGAACTATGAATTGAAGGTTCTGTGAGGAAGAATCCAGTGGATTTAAATCCTATGATGACATTATGTCCCTTGTGAGCATATTAAACATGTTAATGAAGATCTTGTGGATAATATAACATAAGTATTAATAATTTACAATAGAAAGAAAATCCCAGGTAGATTAAACTCATGTCTCACTGTATTTATTTAAATTAACTAGGTGATTATGTAAAAAAATGATTTCTTTATGAATAAATATTTAGACTGAGACCATACAGTCTAATGGGAGAGATCACTATCTTGAAAATAATTTTTAACCATTGATGATGATGACAACATATCCAACATTTTATCTTAATGTAAATGCCACTTTAAGCATTGATCATGGTAACCATATTGATCATCAATTCCAAAACCAACACCATATACTTTCTTTTACATCAATTCCAACACCAACACCATATACTTTTTTTCACATCAATTCCAACACCATAACACCATGTCCAACATTCTCCGCCTTTGGAATTGATGGAAACAATGTAAAAGCTCTTTATTTTAATTGATTTTTACTTTTTATTCCCCCCCTTTCATAGCAATGGCAGAAGGGATGTTTCTTTTCTCCCCCTGAGGTTATACTCCCCCTACCCATGTACTCCTTTTTTGATGAAACTTGTGCAATTCAATTGGATATGGAGATTACCCCAAATTTATGTCTACGGTATTCAAAATTACCTCTAGATAAAAAAAAAATTGAATATATATGCAATTTGTTCTTTAGTATATACATATTCCACTTTTACAATTTTTTGAGAAACATGTTCCCCTAAGAAATGAAATTTAATTGGGATATGATTGGTTTTTTAGTGCATGACATGGTTTTTAGACAAATGTATAGCATTTGTATTGTCACATTTAATGATAATAAGTTGATCATACTTTACTGGTAGGTATTTTAGGTTTTGTTTCATCCAGATTACTTGAGTGTAGTAGGATGCAACAACAATATATTCAACTTTTGTGGTAGATAGTGATATGGAGGGATTCTTTTTACTTAGCCATGACAGAAGAAACTTTCCTAGGAAGAATGCTCCTCCACTAGTGATCCTTTTGTCATCCATACTACTAACCCAATCTGCATCAGTATATGTTGTTAAGGTGAAGTCTTCTTCTTTTGGATACCATAATCCAAAGTCCAAGGTAGCTTTGAGATAGCTGAAAATTCTTTTATCTGCCTTAATATGAGTCTCTTTAGGTGTGGATTGAAATATTTCCACTAATCCTACATGTTGCATGGAATATGGTCATGTTGTTATTCCATATAATAGGATACCAATCATTGATCTATACATGGTTTGGTCTACTTCTAATGATTCAACATTTTTTCATAGTTTGCAACCTCTAATCATAGGATATTTCATAGGTTTACACTCTTCCATTTGGAATTTATTCAACATTTACTTAATGTATTTAGTTTGAGATATGAATATGCCTTTGTCTTGTTGTGAAACTTGTAAACCCAAGAAGAATGTTAGTTTACAAATCATTGACATTTCAAACTCTTTTTGAATTTTTGTATCAAATTGTTTTCTTATAGGATTTGATTACTCCCAAAGATGATATCATCCACATATACTACAACAATAATCATATTTAGATTTTCAATTTTAATGTAAATATTTTTGTCATTAGCTCCTCTTTTTTATTCTTTCCATTGTAAATGATTAACAAGTCTTGAAAACTATGCGCTGGGAGCTTGTTTGATACCATACAATTCTTTCTTTAATTTTCATACATAGTCTTTATTTTTTGATAACATAAATCCCTCAGGTTGTTCTATATAAACCTCTTCTTTTATATTTCCATTTAGGAATGTTTATTTGACATCCATTTGATATATTTTAAAGTTGTGGAAACATGCAAATTCCAAGAACATTCTAATAGCTTCTATTCTGGCTACTAGGGAAAATGTTTCCTCAAAATCCATCCCGTCTACTTGGGCATATCCTTTGCACACTAGTATTTCTTTATTCATAAGAACTTGACCATCTTCATTAAATTTATTTTTGTAAACCCACTTGGTACCTACCACATTTTTGTCTATTGGTCTTGGGACAAGATCCCAGGTTTGATTCTTTTCTATTTGATAAAGCTATTCATTCATGGCTTTGGTCCAATATTCATATTTGTTGGACTCTGCAATTTTTTTGCGTTCTATTAGAGAGAGCGTTGTTTATTCTGATCCAAATGTTAGTTTTCTTCTAGTTTCAACCCCAATAGTTTTGTTGCCTATGATTTGACTTTCAGGATGATTTAATTGTACTCTTCTTGAAGGTTCTTTTGTAATTTGTCTTGATGATTCTTCCTCTTCCCTTTCATTTTGTGATTCTTCATCTTCACTTTGTGATTCTTCTTCTTCATGTTATGATTCTTCTTCTTTATGTTATTATTCTTCTTGTAATTATTTAACTTCTTCATCATCGTCATCATTTCCTCCCTTTTTATTAATTTGAGATTTGATTCTTTCTTGATTTTAGATCATCCAACTTCACATTTGTACTTTCCAAAATTTTATGCAACCTTGGATTATAGCATATTTCGGCCTTTTTATTGGATGAAGAACCAAGAAATATGCCTTCATCTAATATGGAATCAAATTTTCCTAGATTTTCATCATCTCTTTTTATATAACATTTTCTCCCAAAGATTCTAAAATGTTTGATTGATGTTGGTCTTCCAAACCACAAATCATATGGTGTCTTATCATGGTTGAATCTCAATTGTTCACTATTAAGTATAAATACTATTGTATGCACTACCTCTCTCCAATAGGTATCTAGGATTTTGGCTTCATTTAACATGGTTTTGGCTTCTTCTTCTTCTTGAACAGTTCTATTTTTTCTTTCAACAACTCCATTTTGCTGAGGAGTTCTTGGGGATGAAAAATGTCTTGTAATTCCATGATCTTCAAAAAAATCATTAAATTCATTTGAGGTAAATTCCCCTCCATTATTTTATCTTATGCATTTTATCTTGAGATCAACTTCATTCTCAACGTGTTCTTTGAACACTTTGATTTTTTTGAGTGCTTCTAATTTTTCTTTAAGGAAGGATACCTAGGTCATTCTTGTATAATCATCAATGAAGAGAGTGAAATAATGTTCACCTTTTATACTCTTGGTTCTTGTTGGTCCATAGATTCCAGTCTGAAGAAGTTCCAAATGATTTAATGTAGATTATTCCTTTGTCTTGAATCTTACTCTTCTCTTCTTTCCAAGTTGTTAGTGCCTACAAAAAGAGTTTGAAGGTTAATAATCTTTGGCATATCTCTCACAACTTCCTTCTTATCAAATTTTATCATATTGTCAAAACCTATGTGTCCCATTATTTTGTGCTATATCTAGGTTTCATCTACTTGGATCATGCAACACCTTTCTTTTTCTTCTATGTTTAATATATATACATCACTTGATGTTCTTGGGGAAATAAGTATTTATTTTCCTGAGCCTTCTTCTCTAATTTCACATTTTTGAGAGTCAAATATGAGTATGTGACCTTGATCACATGTTTGGCTCACACTGAGGAGATTAGGATTCAATTTTTCAATCAACAACACATTTTTTTCTTTGGCCTATTTCCCATAGTTACTATACCCTTTCCAAGTATCTTGGCAATGGCATATTCTCCAAATGTAACCTTTCCTTTTTATTTTCTTTCTAGACTAAGAAATTTGTTTTGATCTTCTTTCATATGTTTAGAACATCCACTTTCAACATACCATTGACTTATTTTAATCTAGGCATGCAGGGATACCTTACATTCTACTTCTTTTTCTTGCAAGTGTTTTTCCTTCCACATATTTTTATAGTTTTCTTGAATGTTAGAGAAACATGTCTTCATGGAAAATTTTGATAATCTAAACTCACTAACTTTGTGACCATAATTGCTGCAATTGAAACATTCAACATTATAATATTGTAATGTAGAGAATGAATTATAGTTTCTATTATCTTGAATATTCTTATTATTTTTGTTCTTATAACCATATCTTTGAACATTTTTATGATTGTACTTTCTATAATCTCTACAATGTAATGCTTTATGCCCAAAATTATTGCAAGAGAAGCAATATCCAAGAAAGAGATGTTGATACCTTTTGGAGGGAGTTCTTATAATTGTGCTCCATATGTATTAATTTTATTTTGAAAGTAGAGCATATTTCAGTAGATTAGAATCAACTTTTATCTTGTCTTTTTTTCTTTTGAGAGAGCTCTGAAGGGCATCTGCATAAATTTTTGGATTTTTGTTAGTTTCCTAAGATATAGAGTTGGATACTTTGTTAAAATTATTTTGTTCATAAAACAACCGTGTATTATTGCTTGGTGATATTTGAATGCTAAAAATATTGTCCGATATTTTTGAGTTGTTTTCAAATCTTGAGTGGTTCTTCCCTTTCTCAAATTCCCCTTTTATAAGCATAATTTCAACTTCTAGCTTTTCACGATCTTGTCGCTTATCATTAATTTTTTTTTAAATGACTTCTTCAATTATTTTGGCTTCTTAGAGTTCATTATTCAAGTCAATAATAATTTGTTCTGACTCTTTGATAGTTTTTGAAACTACCGTTTCTCTTGATTTTTGTTTCCCTTCATATTCCACTAGTTGTTCTTTCAATGACTTGTTCTTATTTTTATACTTCCCCAGTTCTTTAAGAGCACTAATAAGTTCTTATTCCAGGTTTACTTCTCCTTAAACTTCATATTTTTCTTCATTGTCATGAACAACATTATTTTGAGTTTCTATTCCCATAAATAGAATATATGTCTCATCATCTCCACTCATGTATCAAGAACTGTTGTCTTCTTTGGAGTAAAAGTTTTTCTTTTTCTTGCAAAATTTCATCTTGTTTCCATTTTTTCCCTTCTTAACTTCTTTATGGTTGTAGGTATGTTCATCATTACTATTTTCCTACTTGGGGTAGGGACATTTGGAGTGAAAATGTCCAACTTTGCCACAATTGAATCATTTGAAGGGTAACTTCCCTTTATATTTCCCAGACCCTTTATGGAGCTTCCCTATAACATTGGCCTCTTATTCATTTGATATATCTGATTTTTTTTCATTTGGCATGTGATCATGGTTCTTTTTTGTCTTTGATGCTTTAAAATTTGTTTCCCTTTTTGATGGCTTATCTTGTCCAGTTCTCATTTCATATGCTATGAGAATCCCATGAAGCTCATTCATTGTAATGTTTTCAAGGTTTTCCCTATCTTTGAGAGTAGATACATTTTCATCATATCTCATTGGTAATGATCTCAACATCTTTTGGGCAATAGTTTTCTCTTGTAAGTTTTCTCCTAGTAATTTGACTAAATTGACATTTTCATCCACTCTTTGAGGATAATCTGCAATGTTTTTTCCCTCTTTCATATTCATATTTTTAAAATTTCCTCTATATGTTTGGAGTTTTACTTTCTTGAATTTGTTATCTCCTTCATAGATGACTTTAATTTTATCCCATATTTTGTTTTTGATTTACAATGAATCACCTTTACAAATATAGGATTTGCTAATCCACCCAGAATTGCATTAACGACTTTTAAATTATCATTGCAAAGTTTCTGTGCAACAACATATATAGGTGTAGTAGTTTGTGTTGTGTAACCATTTACCACAACTTTCTAAAAATCACATATAAGAGTCATTGGATATCCTCTCATCCTTAAACTCCAAAAAGCATAATCATCTCCTTTGAATAGTGGTGCTTTGTTAGAGGGCATTCCTTCTTGTTGATCCATTGTTTTCTCATAATCTTCCTTCAAGTGGTTAGACTGTGTTGAAGGAACCTACTCTGATACCAATTGTTGAAATATTGTCCAATACTAATAGGTGTGGGGGTGAATCAGTATTGCTTTTTTTTCAATATTTTAATCAATTTCTAATTTATCAGAATTATTAACCACAATAAATTATCAACAAGTAGTGTATAATGCAGAAATTAAATGTAACGGTCATAAAAAATATATTTCATTTACAAGTTACAATATTATAAGAGACACAAATATATTTTATTTTGATCACATCAATCCCCTGTGTTTAGAGCACCAACTCCCTGTTTTGAAACACCATCTTGAGGAATAACAAACTCTTTGTTCTAGGCTTCAACTTGTAGAGAACACCTCTCCTTTGATTTCAAGAATCAAACTGAGGAAGCACGAACTCCTTATTTTAGGCTTCAACCTGTAGAGGACACCAATCCTCCCTTACTCCTCCCTTCCATCCTTACTTCATAAATGTCTTCAAGATTCATCTTTGGAATCTTTTTCTATTTTGATCTTCTGAATTGGACCACATAGACACTCTCCTTTCACCGTATATTTCTTTTTATATAGTCTTC
>JZKD02S1654102.1:939031-952990 GCA_000966675.3 Picea glauca | reverse complement strand
TGGTCCAATTCAGAAGATCAAAATAGAAAAAGATTCATCTTTGGAATCTTTTTCTATTTTGATCTTCTGAATTGGACCACATAGACACTCTCCTTTCACCGTATATTTCTTTTTATATAGTCTTCCAATAGGTATGAAATTGAGCAATTGTTTTCTTTTAATGAATCATTTGCACCTACTCATTTATTTAACAATAATGTTGATATTTTGTCATTAGTTAAAAGTTTTGTCTTTAATTCAAAAGATTCCAATTTCCTTGTAAGTTGTTCAAAATTTATCCTTCACTTGCCAATAGATAAACTAAAATGGTTGGGTTCTCAACTCTATTTTCTATAGTTGTAACTATTATGAACAAAGCTCTGACCCGAAGGCATTATTTGGATTCAAATTCTAAAATTTAATAAGGTTCTGGGAGTGCCTTTCCACAACAACACAAATTTCCTTTTATTTATTTTATAAAATATTCAAAAAGTCCTTTTAGTACCTTTCTGTTTATATAGTCTTCCAATAGGTATGTAATTGAACCATTGTGTCATTTTAATGAATCGTTTGCACCTTCTCATTTTTTTAACAATAATGTTGATATTTTTTCATTAGTTAAAAGTTTTGTCTTTAATTCGAAAGATTTCAATTTCCTTGTAAGTTGTTCAAAATTTATCCTTCACTTGCCAAAAACATTGTAGATGCATTGGAATGATTGGGTGCTCAACTCTATTTTCTATTGTTGTAACTATTTTGAATAAAGCTCTGACCCTGAGGAGTTGAGGAGTTATCTGGATTCAAATTCTGAATTTTAATATGTTCTTCGAGTTCCTTTTCACAACAATAAAATTTTTCTTTTATTTATTTTATAAAATCTTGAAAATGGCCTTTTAGTACATCCTTGGTCTTTCACAGGTTTATATTCGATATTTTGAATCCTCTCTGGTGTATTTATGGTAGCTAATTAGAGTATATATGCTTAATTCATGGCCCCTTTATCTCATAAGACTAAAGAGTTGTGATTAAAATCTAACCAAACAGGGTGTTGGGCCTATCCACCATATGAAATAAGGTCTTGATCTTGGGCTTCCTCATTTCCATATGAACAAGCCTTGTTACTGAGAGCGAACATAACCAAATATTAGTTTGACATTTAAACAAATCAATGGACTAAACTTGATCACTGGTTGAGTGGATGATCCATAGGATTTTCACTCTTGCAATATGCATGTGAAATAATCTTATGATAAAACATGATGAGACATGATACTGGCATGTGGTGTAATAATTTTAACTTAGTATAACTTGTGGGTCCTCCCTCTCCCACTAAATTTCGTGTGTTTTTAAAATGAGAAGAGATTAAGGTGATTCAATCATGCTTCCTTTTGGCTTTAATGATCATCAAAGTTCATTATTGCAATAAACTTTGAGCACCTTGCAATTGTGAAGTAATCATTTTCGTCGATCCTCCTTTTTTATTGCGATCGGATGACTCCAAACCTCCTTCTCCACCGATGATCATTGTGTGTTGGAATATTGATCCAACGATCACGATTTAATCAAACATTTGATGGACGGTTGGGGTTTAATTATGTTGTTGTATACAATCACCTTTAGTCTTTAAGTGTAGGTTTTGAACCCTTGATCACATGGGTCAATAAAAGTGTATATGTATTATGACAAGGAGGTCATTTAATCTTTCTCTCACTGGTCTAAAGGACATAGACGAGTGCTATAATCTGTGGGGTTCAGAAATTGAGGAATTTGGCTCATTTGGGGCCAATAAAAATAGTATTGAACTCTATTGTGACTCATTTAACCTGATTACTATTTTAGAATTGTGAATTGAAGGTTATGTGAGGAAGAATCAAGTGGATTTAAATCCTATGATGAAATTATGTCCCTTGTGAGCATATTAAACTTGTTAATGAAGATCATATGGATAAAAAAACATAAGTATTAATAATTTACAATATAAATAGAATTTCAATTAGATTAGGATCATATCTCCCTGTATTTATTTAAATTAACTAGGTTATTATGTAAAAAACATTTATTTTTGTATGAATAAAATTTAAAATGAGACCATACAATCTAATGGGAGAGAGAAGGGGCCTAAAAATACATTTTAACCATTGATGATGATGACAACATATCCAACATTTTGTCTTAATGGAAATACCACTTTAACCACTAATCATGGTAACCATATTGATCATCAAAATCAACACCATATACTTTCTTTGAAATCAATGCCAACACCATAAAACCATGTCCAACACAAGTTTCACTGCCCCCAACTCAATCAAAATTCCATCTTGGTTCTAGGAAATGTCGGTGCACCGCTACCCCAAATAAAAGAAAGATTGTCTCCTAAACACAGAGATGAAAAATAGCCAAGTTGATGAAGGATATTTCACCATAGTTGGACAAACAACAAGTGTTCCAACGTGACATGGTGAGGAAGGTGGACACTCTCGGCCAAAAATTGGTTGTAACATCACTACCATAATCTCCACCCCTAGCACCCCAAGCCATCGATGCTATGAGAAGAAGCCAACATAGAGTGTTTAGTGTCAACATGCTCACCATGATCCCATTTGACTCAGACCAGATAGAAGTCATCCTATCACAGTTCCCCACTACAATGATACAATGATTTATTACCACTATGGTCCATGATATCAGGAAATGAAATACAAATCTCTCTTGAGAGAAGGACTAATTGCCCCTACAACTTGATCAAGAAGTCTCCATTCATGCAACCACCAGATCCCAATTATAATAAGAATCCCATACACGACAAGAAGTTGAATCTGCTCAACAAAAAATACAGGCCTTGCATATTCCTAAATTCACTACACATACATAAACTAAGGTCCAATATGAAGCCATTCTAGGGAGTCACACCGATGTCTTCACTGATCTGGATGAGGCCTACTCATAGGCTTGTCCACAATTTCAACCAACAATTATGACCCCGCAGAAAATTAGAGTCATTGTAGAGAAAATTCATATCATAGAATCCCAAACTCTAGAACTTCATGTGTGAATTCAATAGTTAACTCTAGAGGAAAAAAAACTAAAATGGAAGACTGTAATAATAGAAGCAGTCATCCAGGATGGGAAAATCATGCCAAGGATTTTTTGGAATTGGTTAATAACATATTTAATTTGTGGAACCATTTGAAAATTCCTGTAGAATTGATTGTTATCCATGATCGAGTCTACGTAGTCGAGTTTGAGGTCACACAACAAAAGTGTAACCTGAATTATTTGTTGAGCACATTCATATCGTGGAATCCCAGAATCTAGAACTCAGTGGATGAATTCAACAGTTAAAATCAGAGGAGACAAAACTACAATGGATGATCACAATAGCAAAAGCATCCATCCTGGATGGATGAAATCACGCCAATGAATTTTTGGTGTTGGTTAATAACATATTTAATTTGTGGAACCATTTGAAAATTCCCCTATAATTGATTGTTATCCATGATAGAGTCTATGTATCTAGGTTTGAGGGCACCCAAAAAAAAGTGTGACTTGACTTCTCTGCCTCCCGGGGAGCGTTTCAATGCAATGTTAACAATTGCAGTGAAGACTAAAGAGATCACTGCAACCTAGGTTGAGCAAAAAATTATATCATAAATCACCAATTCTAGGGTCAATAAGGACTTGATCTTGTTTAGATATATTTAAGATGCATAGTTCAAAGAGTTCATGCAAGAACTCAAGACCACAATTTCATCTGTTGAGATGGTCCTTCTATGAGGTAGTTGGCTTGAGGATGAGCCAAGTAATAGTTGTGGGGTCCTCTTGGCACCCAAATGTTTTGGCTAATATCGTGCATGTGCAAAAACAAAGTTGTGCATGATATTTGCATTTTTAGGTGCACCCAAGAAGATGCACGAGGATTGAAAAGAAGTGCATGTCAAACCAAATTTTGACAAGTTTTGTTAATGCGCACTAAATTCGAATCATGTCAGTTTGTGTCGGTCCTAGTTTTTTATGAATTCCAGAAATCAAGAAGACAAGCGAAGAAATCAAGAAAGGACTCATCAGTAAATATCCTCAAATTATTACTACCAGAACCATAAGGGAATGTGGAACAAACAAAAGATGAGCTTGCGAGATAGTTAAGAATTCCCCGATTCTTGAAAGGATTTGCGAAATGCAGGCATGTGGTACAAGCATGTGAGATTGTTAGCCAGTAGAGTGAGTGGATTATAAGTGATAGAGATATATATCCATAGCTGATAAGGATATAAAAGGAAGCAAGGACGAAAAAGAGAAAGTTTTTGATGTTGTTGTGTTGACTCACTAGGTCACTGTTGTTGTCCATTATTAGAGATCTTGCTCTAAGACTCCTTAGTATTGTAATGTCTCTACTTGTAGTGTGAGTCTATAATAGGTGAAATGTTTGAAAGTTTGTGCATGGAACAATGCATTTTATTCATGGGGAGTTATATAAAGGAATATGAGACTCTATTGTTGTCAATTATGATTTTCTTAATGTAGGTTTGTGCTTGTGTGACAACCTCCTCATTACGACAACCACTTTTTCACAGGGGCAACAATTTTTTATTTTTTTTTGATTTAAAAGTGTGTGCGCGCGAGTAAAAGGGAACAAACACACTTGACTCTACTTCGCCACCCAATGACTAACAAGACGCAACCACGATGATCACAACAAGAAGACATAAGGCGCACAACAAGTAACTGCAAACATTTAACGACATACTGGGTTATTGTTATAACCCTAAATTGCACCACACATGCTTACCTGGCATCATGCCAACTCATATCCCTTCTTTGCCAAAAAAATATTGAACAACTCTTCTAAAACCTCCATTTTTAAAAATAAAAATCTAGCAGGCCCACTACAGCCCGTGGGCAAACTCTAGCAGGCCCACTACAGCCCGCGGGAAAATGCTAGCAGTCCCACTACAGCCCGCGTTTGCCTTCAGAATCACAAAAAACGGAAATTTACCGACAGGAAAAAAATATTTGGGTCAGTTAACTAGAACTCTTAGCCATGCATGGCCGAGAGTTCATCCAAAACCCTAGCTCCTTCTAGCCTATAAAAGAAGGGGTAGGGGTACTATTTGGAAGGAGGAAAAAGATAGCAAAGAAACTCTACCCAATTGCCGAATCCATTTGTCCCAACCCTTTAGCATTTTCTTAAGCCTAAACAGAATTCAAGCAAAGCAGTTGGAGGACAAAGAAGAGGAGGAGCCCAGGATCAAGATCGAGGAACGGTGGCCAGTCTCTATGATTATTGTAAGTTGATTCATCTTGAGATTAATAAAGAATATTTTTCCCGTCCCAATGTATGAGTCTTATATATTTTATTTGATTTATGCTTAATCTCTAACCCTCTAGTAGAATGATAGCATGAATGCGTAGTGTTTTTGTCTTGATTGCAGGATCGTCTTTGGAAGGAGCAGCAAGAGCAAGGAGATAAAGCGCAATGGAGGATCTACATCAAACGTCGATAAAAAGGTTAGTCGGTTCTTTCCATGTTTGCATGTGAAAAAGGGTTTTAGGTTTGGGATAGAAGGTTAAAAGTAATTTCTTAAGGGTCATGATCTGCATGCAAGTTTAAGCCCTAGCTTGTTAGTCTGTAGGGTATAATTTCCCAACAACAGAATTGGCGACTCCACTGAGGATATTTTACTCTTAGGGTTTCCGGATTCAAGAGAGGTTTTTGGGTAGTTTAAAGGAATAAAGTTTTTGTTTCTTTGTTGTTTTTGTTTTCTGTTAGGTCAAAAGCTAGCAGGGAACCTGGTTATCAGTACCATTTTTTTCCTTGACTATTGCTTGAAATTTATTATTGGGACATACAGAGGTACACGCGGCATGCAGAAGGCCTGCCCACGTGTAACCCCCGCCCTAACCTTCTGTAGCTCGTGTTTGAACGCTTGCTGCAGAGGTATCAGTAGCGTGTAGGACTTAGAAAGCTTGAGAGGCAGTCTCCTCTTCCCTGTCAGAAGTTTACCTTCTCAGGGGGCTTTCTAGATCCTGTCTGGGTCTTGTTGGATCACTGTCTTATTTGCAGTCTGCTTTATTGTGTTTGTTATCTTTTGCATTCATTTTCTTTTTCTGTTAAAATAGAAGCATTCAATCCTTTAAGAGACCCTGGTTGTTAGTACTAGAGGCCTTTTTCAGGTTTGGGCTGCCTGTGGTGGTTTTGTCTTAGCATTTACACAGACCCACAGCCTGTTTAGGCTTAGCCCGCGGGTACCCGCACTCTGTTATAGCTCAGCACGAGTTTTCACGCGTGTTGTTCCAGTGACAGTCGCGAGCTTGATTGGTTTCTTTTCAGCTTGGGTGGGGAAGTCATCCCCTCCTATGGTGAGAAGTGTTCCTCTCAGGGGTTTGAGTCTGAGGCTGCACAGTCAGTAGGTTAGGGCCTCTTATCCTTAGCCTGTGTTTTTACTAGTTGATGTTTTGATAGAAAAGACAAAAGAAAAAATATTTTGTTATGGTTTTTAGACAAGCGTTAGAATCGGTGATTTCTTGATTGCCTTTGTGCGTCTTTTCTCTGGTTCATTGCGATATGCACTTTAAGCCAGAACTTTATTTTGTTTTCTTGGTCTTGTGCTTGTCGTCATTTTCCCTTTATTGCTTCATTTTGCAATTAAATAAAAAAAAATATCTTGTTTCATTTTCTTCTTGGTTTGAAGATTGTGTTGTTGCATCAGTAGCTAGGAAGAAGTCTTTTTTCATAAGTTTTTTCACTGCATTTAGAGTATAAGTAGCTCGCATATTTGAGTGAAATTACTTGGGTTTGCTACATGAAATCTTAGGAAAGTTGAAAAGAAAGAAGTCTTTCTTGTTGAAAAGTTGTTGGTTTTTGCATTGTTTGTAAAAATTTTTGTTTCCAAGCATTTCTTGTTCATTTTGCTTTGAGCCTTTACACACCATCAGTTTCACTTTCATACCTTGTGACTTAAAAATCCCATTAAAAGAAACGCTAATTAAAAACGATTAGAATTTTTGTTTGTAGGGTACATACACTAGCTCAGGACTAGGGCCTTGGAATAGGTTGGAGAGTAAATTCTCCAAGGCCACTCAAACCAAACATTGGGGTCTGTCAATAGGGAGTGTAGAAGTCCAGTTACGGAAAGTTATCCGGGACCCCCCTCTAACACAGGGGATAAACACGAGGTCGCGTAAGGAAAGGTAGCGGAGATAACCCCTCCAAAGCTGGACCGAGCGTAGTGGAGAACACATATCGAGGATTTGTTGAGGGATTCCATCGTTTTCATTTGCCACGGAGCTTCATGGGTCTCGAATCCGTTTGAGGTCCTCAGTTGTCTTCCAGACCATTTTTTCTCGATACCCTTGACAGGTTTCGGGCTTGATACCCTACTCATTGTGGTCTACCCGACTATCGACTGTTCACGTGTTGACAAACTAGTTGCCAATATTTTCTAGGGACATACATGGGTGACTACGGGGGTATACCGCGGTACCTAGGACAGACATCGGGCCACGCTTTGCAGAGTATCCCGGAGGGTGCTTCCGTTTTCGAGTTGCACTTGAACCGGTAAGTTGCTCTAGTGTTGGTTGTTGTAACTGTTCTTTAAAATAGTTAGTGTTTGATTGTATTATCTCATAGGGGATTCTTTTAGTGTGTGTTATTGTTTGTTCATGTAGAATACCTTAGCGTGTCGTGAATCTTCTCACACAGTGGAGGATTCAGGGCTCCGCCGGTCACGAAGGCTTCTCGGCCTGCCACCGGTTATACTGGAGCCACCCCCATCACCATTGAGGTGGAAGCTAGACCAACAAGGGTCTTTCGAAGCAACCAGGAATTTTGAGCCCGAACAACTCCCCGAGGAATCGACCGCCAATATTGGATTGGTTGAAACCTCAAGCACTGATACTTGGCTGCAAGTTATTGTGCCAATTCAATTTTACGAATGCCTGTCAGTTCCTCATACAACTATGGCAACAAACGTTGTTACTCCCTCTGGGAACTCTTCAATTCCCATCACCGTGGCTACGACAGGAGAAGCTTCTCCTAACTTGCCTTTGTCGACGGTCTGGGCCACCATGGTCTCGGCCGCAACTACGTCGCACAGTGGACCAACCCCATCTATCGCGGCGGCCACACCTGCTTACACACCTAGTGCGACAGGCCCTCCATTTTCATACGGTATGCCTAGTTCAGGTACAAGTCCTGCACTCACTTCCTCCACTTTACAGACTTTGGGTCTGGGGGAAGGGAGCTCTAACGCTCCTCTGCAAGGTCAACTTGGGGGCATTCCTGTCCCTTTCAATGCTTTTCCTTACACTGGAGGTCATATCCCTCCTTCGTCCCCTTTGCTTGGTGGATTGCATCAGCACTCCGCCGGGCAGCCTGCACACACGAGTTCATTTGGATTTGGGAGTCAAGGAACACCTGCACAAACTCAGCCGGTAGGTTCTTCATCGTTTGTTTGGAACGGGACATTTGGTAATAACATGTTCGCATCCGCTGCTTTCCCATCTGGGGGCACACCCATTTTTGGACAGTCTACACCAACACAGGGTACTATTCCTGCGCTGGGGGCACATATACCAGGACCTTGGAACTCAGGACAAGGATCTGTTCCTTCATCTGGAATGTCGTTCTGGGGTAATTCTTTCCACAGTCAATGGAACCCCGGGCAAACTTCTATGCCTCTCTCCTCGAGACCGGTATGGGGTAATCCTTCCCAAAGTCCGTCAAACATGATGAATGCCCAACATCCTATGTCCTTCATGGGGAATCAGTCAATGATGTCTCCTCAGATGAAAAACCCTTACACTGGTCAGGGCCATGGTTTCTACTAGAATCCGGGCTAGCAGCCAAAATTTTCCTAGCAACCTGGTGCCAGTCAAACTCCAGGACCCTTTTATCTCGGCTATCAACAACAACCTAAACTACCATTCTTGGCAACATTACACTTGCCATATTTGACACGGTTGTTAAATGATCCTATCTGTCACGATCCACGTTGGCCTCCTATGCCAATGAAGTTGCCTTCAGACATTCCAAAGTTCGAGGCCAAGCCTAACGAAGATCCAGGTGATCACGTGACTACTTTCCACCTTTGGTGCTCATCTAACTCACTGAAATATGACTCCGTCCAATTGCGATTGTTTCAACGCACTCTTATTGGGAGTGCCGCGAAATGGTACATCAAGATTGACCGCTCACGATACTCTTCTTTTGGTGAACTGGCTATGGCCTTCCTTAACCATTTCCAGTTACCTGTGAGATACGACGCCGGAACAGAATTGCTAGCCAATTTCGAGCAGACGACAGCGGACCATATCTCGGATCATATTCAAGAGTGGCGACGATGAAAGAATCTTATCAAAGTACCCGTCCCACCAGCATTCCTGCTTGAGTGGTTCCTTAAGTCTTTAGTTCCGCAGTTATCCAAAGACGTCGCAACTTCAGGGGTTTTCTTTGAGGAAGATGCCATCATGAGGGCTCAACAGTTTGAGCTTATCTATTCTCAGTCTGGTCTATTGTACAACATCCTGTCAGATGCACCACGATCAATACTGGACAAAACCAGACAGAGAGCCGGACCACATGCCGATGGTATTGTTGGCTCGGTACAAACCAAGCCCGCTGAGAAATTGACAAAACAATTGCAGCAGTTATCTATACAACACTCAGCGGCCAGCCAGACTACTTCTTTGGTTGCTCCTCCTACCCAAACTTCGGAAGTACACTCCATGCAGACAACTAACCCAAAGGCCAACCAACAGCCTGAAGGGAAGAAAAAACAATGCAAAAAGAGTAAGGGGGATAAAAAACCAACTGATAATGCTGGCGAGGGCACCACGGAAAAGAGGAAGGCGAGGTATCCGTGCAACTTATGTGCGGAAGACCACCCGACCCACCCATGCCCTCGGCTTGCGGAGGCCCAGAAGTTTGTCACACAGCAATAGCAAGCCATGTTGACTAATCCCTTTTAGCATGGGCAGAATTTAACTCAAGCCTCTACAAGCGCCGAAGGGGGCAGCCAAGAAACTTTCCCTCCCCCAAACAATTCCTCTTCCGCGAACGTATACATGGTTAAAAGTGATGCTTTAATAACGACTAGAGCACATGACTATAGCAAACCAAGCGCCTCTAAGAAGGGCAAGGAAGTCGATATCCCATCTCTTCCTCTACATATCGAGAAGACGTTGGGTGAAACAATGACATGCATTCCAAAGGGTGCGTTTAAGAGGGCTTCTCACAATCCAAACGCAAGGGCCGCCCAGAACTACTCTATGGTGGAAGATTTATCCCAAACCCCTTATGCTATGTCTTCTTTGGAGGTCCTCCAAAGTTTCCCTGCTCAGAGAAAAGCCTTGTTGACTGCTTTAGGCTCTACTGAGACTTGTAACCCAGGTACCATCATGCTAGATACGAATGAATTGAAACCTCGTCTGCCTTATCACGTCGTGTTTTAGATAGTAGTGGCTCATCCCACGAAAATTTTTACACGAAATATCTTTCACACGGTGATCGACGAGGGCTCTTCGACTTGCTTTATGTCGTTAGCATGCTGGAAAGCCATTGGTCATTCTGAGTTGTCTCCGTCACCTACTCTCCTCACTGCGTTCGATGTTCATTCTTTTCGACCACATGGCATCATTTCTTCTTTCCCTATGCAGTTAGGGGGGAAGACTGTGTGCGTCGAAGTAGAGGTAGTTGATGCCCCCATCGACTACAATCTATTGTTAGGTCGTAGTTGGACTTATGCAATGCAAGCGGTGGTCGCTACAGTTTTCCAAGTCTTATTGTTTCCACATGAAGGCCGGATAGTGACCATTGATCAGTTATCCTTCTCTCGACCTGACCCAACCTTGGGGGCATCCACAGTTCCCATGATAGATAATCCTCAAGCTGGTGTCGTTAACATAGGAGTTGGTTTGTGCCCATCTTTGATGGGTACTTTCGATTACCCACCTCCTCATGGTGATGTCAAGTTTATATCGACTCACCACAAGGCTGAGATTTTTCACATCTCGTCGTTCCGCATGACTTACTTCAAGGATCCGTGGATTCTTCCTTCCCCATCAACCATGATGGATGAGACAGGGCATGCTGGCATGTCCATGCCCTTGTCGGTTGCTGAAGTAGCGTACTCTTTAGTCCAGCAAACTTCAGCTACTCCTGATCCGACTCCTGCACAAGAGTTGGATCCACTTCTTGAGCCTATCTAGGCTCAGGGTTCTCTTGCTACCACCGATTCGCTAGACTTAGTCTTGCCTTCTGATGAAGTTGTGATTGAATCAATGACTAGTCCAAACAAACCTTGGGAAGATCTTCATAACAGATCATATTTCCTCCTAGAGTTAAGCCGAATCACGATAGGAGAATTCACTATCACCATGATGGGAGATCAGCCGTGTCCTATTAACCTCTTAGCTACACAGGAAATTTCTGCTGAGGGAAATATGGCGACTATCGCTAAAAATATACCTATTAACATCTCCCGAAACCCTGGCATCATGGAGAATGCCTTCGTCGGAGTGGATTGCTCCCCCGAAGAGATTCATATTTACACGGATCTTTTCAAAGAATTCTGCGACGTTTTTGCCTGGTCTTACGAAGCGATACCTGACATCGACCCACAAAGTGTCGATCATGGGCTACCTTTGTTGTTCTTCAAGCTCAATTTGAGACCCAAAAGAAACATCTGACGAGACTGCATTTATGCTTTTCGATCTCATCCGGATTAACTGATAAAAGTAACCATTATGGAGTCTTCTTTAAGCCCTTTTCAGACTCCTTAAAGATGAAAAGATTGTCGAGTGACCTTGTTTCTTCACACTCGTTAAATTGGTCCAAAAGAATGTTCCTTAAACGGGTCTCCTTTTAAGCCCTTTTCAGACCCTCTAAACATGAAAATATTGCCGAGCGATCTTGTGGCCTTTCACACTCGTTAAACTGAAATTTGAAGTCACGTCTGTCCAGCGGTAGTTTACCCCTTTTTCGGTCCGGACAGTCAACTATACGAACAAAGGAATACTCTATTGAATTCCCATTCTTTAGAAGAGTATCCTCAGGTATAACTTTATTCCTTTTTCGGGCCTGAGGGACTAAATTTATGAAAAAGAAACCCCCCAGAGTCCATAGTTAAGATCTTTTCAGACTCCCTAAAATTGAAAAGATTGTCGAGTGACCTTATTCTTTCACACTCATTAAAACGGTCCAGAAGAACATTCATGACGGAGTCCATAGTTAAGATTTTTTCAAACTCCTTAAAATTGAAAAAATAGCCGAGTGTTCTTGTCCTTGTCACACTCGTTAAAATGGTTTTGAATTGATGTCTAATTGGTGCTAGTTTACCCCTTTTTCGAACTGACTAGACTATTGTCGAAAAAGGTACACCAATGGAGTTTCCTTTTATGCTTTTTTAGACTCTATAAATATGAAAAACCACCGAGATTCCCTTTTCTGGGCTCGTTAAACTTACATTGAAGGACGTTACCATTGTGTGTTATATCAACCACATTTGCATACCTTACCCATCAGCCTTGTGATAGTTTGCTTCTGCGTCTTAACACCTTTGGCCACTGGAGGATTTTTTCCGAGTATCATTTCCTAGAACATCAGTCTTGTCCTTGTGCCTTGAGCTTGTATGTTTGATGTACTCGTTCCTCCACTATAACGTAATATTCTTTTATTCTTTTTCAAAATCATCAAAAAAAACAAAAAAAATCAAATATACTCCAAAAAGAGGATGGGAAAAGTATTTTCTTTATTGGCAGCATCATGAGTCACCCTTGGATAAAGCACATCTGTCCATTTTATTATCAGACTATGGGATGTAGTACGACCTTAGGTAGCTTTTCTCGTTATATAGAGTTGTGTCCTCCACCGTTTGGTTACTCTTCCAAACATATGGAGAGTTTGCGTTGCCTCCTTCTTCGTAGACTTATGATTAACAGATATGCTGCCTGAGTCTTATCACTTGTCGTGCTTTTGTCCAAGGGAAGTTTGTCACTAAGCCTGAGTCGACCCCTCTGCAATATGTCTCTTGTACGCATACCCAACCATCCTGAACGTCCAATCAAGTCTTTGTTTAAAATCACTGAAGCCTTCAGTCCAATCATCAACATTATCAAGTCCATAACCGACAAGCCGTCGAAGACCTCTGGGTAGTGCAGTCGTACACTCATATTACACTCCTACCCAAGTTTTGAAGATTTTGAAGTTGGTGCTCAAGCTCTGAAGTACCGCCATCAGGCCGAATAAAATTCTGGGAGATGGATACTTTATATGTATATCTTTCTGATTTCGAGATGTAGCTCTACTGTGTATTGTTCGCGGCTACTCTTCATAGTTGTTGACATGGATATACAGTGTATTTGATTGGTAGCCATGGTTATATTTTATCCCGAGCATGGGTATGCCCGCCTCGGTGAGACATTTGACATTTTTTGCAGACGGAACCTCGAGATTCTTGATTCCTGGGCTCACTCATTTAGCATATCAGTACAGATTAGTAAAGATTGGTAATGTATTTCGGCCATCAGATGCTCTTCTGACCTCACACATTAGGGGGCATCTGTTATAACCCTAAATTGCACCACACATGATTACCTGGCATCAGGCCAACTCATATCCCTTCTTTGCCAAAAAACTACTGAACAACTCTTCTAAAAACTCCATTTTTAAAAAGCAAACTCTAGCAGGCCCACTACAGCCCGCGGGCAAACTCTAGCAGGCCCACTACTGCCTGTGGCCAAACGCTAGCAGGCCCACTACAGCCCGCGTTTGCCTTCAGAATCACAAAAAATGGAAAGTTGCCGACGGGACAAAAGGATTTGGGTCAATTAACTGGAACTCCCGGCCATGCATGGCCGAGAGTTCGTCCAAAACCCTAGCTCCTTCTAGCCTATAAAAGAAGGGGTAGGGGTACTATTTGGAAGGAGGAAAAAGATAGCAAAGAAACTCTACCCAATTGCCGAATCCATTTGTCCCAACCC
>JZKD02S1654102.1:858115-934815 GCA_000966675.3 Picea glauca | reverse complement strand
TCGGCAAGCTATCGTCAGCCTGCATCATCAACAATCGTGTCAGAACATGTCAATCATCAAATCATCAAATCAATGAAATATCACAGTACATAAATCAACCCAATTAGCACACTCCTTGACTCAATCCGGAGTTCAAGGATTTCCATCGGTGCCTCTGCATAATCAAGGTCCAAAACCATGCACACTCAATAAAACTGAGTCAATAGCACCTGTCTACATCAAATAGTAAAACCTCATGTCGTCTATCATAACGCATCATAATCAAGTATAAATGTTTTAACATCAGAAAATTCCAGATCACTTGCAAGCAAGTGTCCTCAAATAATAAGTTTTCTCAGTGCACTAGAGAGGGATGTTACATATACCCCCTCTTGGTCTAAACTTCGTCCCGAAGTTTCTCAGTATAAATGCCCAAATAAAAGTATCACAGTATCATAAGTCTATCTATCAAACAAAAATGGAAACTGTTGACGCATATCATATGCGTCCTCCTAGGTCTCCGAGTGCGGACTATAACTGTCCCACTGGACCTTGACCTGATCTACCGTCCGACATTGTAACTTTCGAACGCGATGATCTAAGATGTGGACCAGCTCAGCTGTGAGTGCTCCCTCATCCAATACCTGCGAGGAACTCATGTCAATCATGTGTGTAGGATCACTAATATAATGTCTCAAAACAAATACATGAAATAAATCGTGCATACGCCTCAAAGAATCAGGCAAGGCTAGTCGGTAGGCCACGGGCCCCTTTCTCTCCACAATATCGAAAGCTCCCACGAACCTAGGAGAGAGTTTAGCTCCCTTTTCAAACTTGATCGAACTCTTATGCGGTTTAACCCACAAGAAGACTCGATCGCCGACCTCGTAGCTATGGTCGACTCTGTGTGCATTGGCATAACTCTTTTTTCGATCCTGCGCTTCTTTAATCCTTTGTCTTATGGTTTGCATTGCTCTTCCATTTATTGGATCGCTTCTGGTCCCACCAGGACCCTATCCTCAAGCTGATCCCAACTCAAGGGCGTCCGACACGGTCGCCCATAAAGAAACTCAAAAGGCACCATCTTAATGGTGCTCTGGTCACTGTTGTTGTAAGCGAACTCTACTAGAGGCAAGAATTCCTCCCAACACTTTTGTTGGTCCATCACATACATGCACAACATGTCTTCCAAGGTTTGGTTCATTCTTTCGGTCTGTCCGTCAGTCTCTGTGTGATATGCAGTACTAAAAATTAAGTTGGGTTCCCAAGGCCTCTTGGAAACTCGTACAAAATCGTCCAGTAAACACCGATCCTCGATCGGATATAATATTTTTAGGCATGCCATGCAGCCTCACAATCTCACTGATGAAAACTCTCGCTATGTCAGGTGCCTGATACGTCGTACGCACAGCAATAAAGTGACAACTCTTCATTAGAGTGTCTACTACTACAAAAATCGAGTTGTGTCTCCTTGCCGTCAGTGGAAATCCAACAATAAAATCCATTGAAATAACTTCCCATTTCGATTCCGGAATGGCATGTGGTTGAAGTAATCCTGCCGGGTGTCTATGTTTAGCCTTTACCTGCTGACACTCTAGACATCTAGCAACAAAGTTGACTATGTCGGCCTTCATTCCCTTCCATAAGAATAAGGGTTTAAGGTCTACCCTCATCTTCGTGACTCCTGGGTGAGCCATGTAAACTGCTCTATGAGCCTCGCTCAGGATCAACATCCTCAAATCGTCATTTCACGGTACGTAAATCCAACTTCTAAACCTCAATAACCCATCGCTATCAAATGAAAATCCCTCGTATCGTGGTACCATCATGGTGTTTTGTTCGATGAACCCCTCAACCTCTTTGTACCAATCATCATTACACTGCAAAGTGATAATCTTCTCACGTATATTCGTCTGAAGAGGCAACACCGAAAATATGCGTGGCCTCTGACTCAAAGCATCCGCCACTCGGTTCACTGTTCCCTTTATGTAAGTAATCTCGAAGTCGTATTCTCTAAGCAATTCCGACCAACGCCATTGTCGCGCGTTCAGGTCGCTTTGCGTAAAAGAGTGTTGTAGTCCACAATGATCAGTCTTTAATTCAAATTTTTGTGCAACAAGGTAGTGTCTCCAAACCTTCAAGGCATATACGATGGCTAATAACTCCAAATCGTGTGTCGCGTAGTTCTCCTCATGCCTTCTTAGTTTCCTCGAAATGTAAGCAATCACTCGTCCGTCTTGCATCAAGACTCCACCTAAACCTTCCTTGGATGCATCAGTGCATACCAAGAAGTCTGCGTCCATGTCAGGGACCTTTAGTATCGACGCTGTGGTCAACAACTCTTTCAGCCTTCAAAATGCTTCTGTGCATTTCTTGGTCCAATCAAACTTCTTGTTTTTCTTCTGCAATTCCATGATTGGATTTTCTATCTTCGAAAATCCCTCGACAAACCGTCGATAGTATCCTGCTAAACCCATAAAACTATGCACTTCTGTGACATTCGTCGGTGCATGCCATTCCATAATAGCCTCAACCTTGGTTGGATCCATGGCGATACCTTCACTGGGGATGACATGCCCTAATTAGTGAATCCTCGATTGGTAAAAAGAGCATTTGGACAACTTCCCTACAATTTGTGCTCTCGTAGACACTGTAGTACCAAGCGCAAGTGCTCGTCATGCTCCTCTATCGTTCGAGAATAGATCAAGATATCGTCAATGAATACCTCGACGAACTTGTCCAGGTACTCGCAGAACACCCCATTCATCAAACTCACAAATACCCCTGGGGCGTTTGTCAGTCCAAACGGTAAAACAATAAATTCGTAATGTCCAAATATCGTCTTAAAGGCGGTCTTAAGGACGTCATTCTCCTTGATCCATAACTGGTGATACCCTGATCGCAAATCGATCTTGGAGAACACCATCGCACCCTTCATTTGATCGAATAGATCATCAATTCTTGGTAAGGGATATTGATTCTTGATCGTAGCCTTGTTCAGTTGACAGTAGTCAATGCAAAGCCTCCATGATCTGTTCTTCTTTCATATGAAAATAACCGGTGCACCTCACGGTGACACACTAGGATGTATCAGTCCCAGGTCCAACAACTCCTTCAGTTTCATTTTCAGCTCTTGCAACTCTGGGGTCGACATCCGATAAGGCGTTCTTGCTATCGGTTCGGTCCCTAGTTTCAGGTCTATGGTAAACTCCAGTTCCCTTTCCGGCGGTATCCCAGGTAACTCCTCTGGAAACACATCTGAAAACTCCTTCACCACCAGAAAGTGTTCTAGACCTTCTGCCACTCCCTCTTCATTTAGCGTAAGGATCGCATAAAGCTTGCACCCCTTGCGCATACTCTTCCGTAGCTGTAAGGAAGAGACAAACCTCAGGGAAACTCCCTGGTTCCGTCATACTATCACACGCCTCTATCCTTCGTCATCGACCAAGCTCAATCGTTTCATATTACAGTTGAGTATCGCCTCATGTGATTCCAACCAGTCCATACCAATCACGACGTCATAATATCCTAAGATTGTGACGTACAAGTTGACCCTTGTGACAAACTCTCCCAGGTTAAGGGCACATCCCGTAACCTTTCCTCCAACCTTCTGTTTGGCTCCTTAAGCCATCTCTATGAAGCTAAACTCATCCTGTTCGACTGCCTTCACCTTAATCCTTTTTAGCACTGCACCAGAAATGAAACTCTCAGTAGCACCTAGGTCTATCAAAATACCAAGGGTCTGGTCAGCGACAGTACCTGTCGTCTCGAGCACGGTCGACTGGTGCTTTGCATGGCGGTTATTCACCATTGTGTGAATCTGATGGGCCTTGCCCAAATATCCCATTGTAGTGGGTCCAGCTGATCCGGATGCCCTGGTCCTCTCCACAGGACAGTCGCGCTAGTAGTGTGGCTCCCCACACGTCCAACACCCCTTCTTCGGCCTAGTAGTCCTGGTACCCAAAGTAGAAGATGACTGCCCACCGACCTGAAACCTTGGTCTGTTCTGCTGAACAGGCCTAAACTACTGCTGCTGCGGGCGATGTTGTTGCTGGTGTTGTGGTCCTTGGTAAGGTGTCTGCTGCTGAGGCAACGATCGTCGGGGTGTAGCAAAAGTGGATCCCCTCTGGAAGCCACGATATCTCGACGTATGTCTCACTGGTGTCTGATGCTGCGGTGTACCATATGAACCCTGCCCTACTGGTCTCGCTGGAGTCCTGGTCTGACCCCTGCTGATAAGCTCCTCCTCTGCTATGAGGGACTTTTGGACAACATCGTGCAAGTTTTGAGGCATCAAGATCCTAACCTTTGCACGCAGGCTGCCATTAAGGCCAAACACAAACCTGTTGACCTTGAGCTTCTCAGTGTTAAGGTGCGGAGCATACCAGAGTAGCTCCATAAAACGTGCCTCGTACTCGGGCACCGTACGACATCCCTGTCGTAATGCGTTGAAATCATTGAGCTAACTCTCAATGAATTCCTCTAAAAGGTACCTCTCTCAGAACCATTCCTTGAATAGTTCCCATGACACATCTTCAACGGCCATGTTCAGCTGTGGCAGGAGCGTCTTCCACCATAGAAGAGCGCTCCCCTTCAGTTGAAAGACCGCCATGCGGACCTTCATGTTGGAGGTATAATCGTGAAGTGCGAAGCACATCACCATATTCTCCAACCGTGCCTCGGCGGCTGCACCGTCCGGGGCACCAAAGAACTCGGGAAATTTTACCTTCTCGAGTTCATGGTGAATGTTACCTGTAACGGCCGGTGCACGCGGTGGAACCTCAGCGGGTGTAGGCGCCTTGGCCTCGTCTCTGTCCAATCGGTTGATCAGAGCCTCAGACATGTGCTGAAAGGATCTCATCATCCCAACCACATCACCAATCGCTATCTTCTCCTCTCCGAGAACCTGCTCACCTCCCTGAGGGTTAGACCCCTCAGGCGTGGATGCTACTGGAGGCGTCACACCTTCTCCCCTAGCACCCTGTCGTCTGCCTCTGTGGCGTCCTCTAACCATGATTACCTGCACACACACAATCAACTCGATCAACAACAATATAATCAAATCTAATCATGTCAAAGAAATCCGTAGCGAATCCCAGGCTATGGGTCGAACTGGCTCTGATACCATATGTGACAACCTCCTCGTTACGACAACCACTCTTTCATAGGGGCAACAATTTTTTTTTTTTTTTTGATTTAAAATTGTGTGCGCGCGTGTAAAAGGGAACAAACACACTTGACTCTACGTCGCCACCCGACGATTAACAAGACGCAACCACGATGATCACAACAAGAAGACACAAGGCGCACAATAAGTAACTGCAAACATTTAATGACATATTGGGTTATGCACAGTACGAGCACATAAGGAAGAATCCATAGTAGTAAATTTTACTATTTCTGCACAGGAAAGCAGGGCGTTTAATCTTAGTCCTCTGCTCCGAAGAGAGAGAAGGTCAGATAGGCTCCTGGCTGACTGCTCAGGCATAAACTAGTAATCTCCGTCAAGTGTGTCACAAGAGTGGAACCCTGCCTTTAAAGGGCCCGAGACTCTTGATACGGCACAAGATTATTTACAAAAAAATAATCACACAAACAGACTTATATACTAGGCTACATGGAGTTTTCTACATCCCTCCCGACACTAGCAGACTAAGCACACATAAGTTTACGACCCGGTACAACATTAGTTGAACAAGGACTACAATCTACCCTAGTCTTAAGACCATTCCATCGTGCAACTATAGATCAACATTTGTCATCTAGGTACCTTCTAAAATTAATCATTCCATGACCTTATTATGCAAGTTTGTTCTCAACTGGGATAACATTTAACCAAATAATTGATCCATATTTAATCAAGAAGAATAACTAGTTAAAAGTTTTCATTCACAGCAACCTTAACATTTAATTTAATGTTAGCACAATAGTCTAAAATCCATTAACCCATGCATTTACTATAAATAAAATGAAGAGTTATGATTTATCATTAAGCAACAAATGACATTAATCTATAATTATACTGTCATAAATAAGGCAACATCCTAAATCATGAAACTCGATTCGATTTTAATCCAGAATAATGAATGGTGACAATTATCAATTAAAGCGGAATTTAACCTTGAAAGCAACGTTCAAAATCAATTATCTCCTTTAAGGATTAACAAGGAATAGTTAAGATTCAACGTTTAAAGCAACATTAACATCAATCTAAGATTAGAATTCCATAATAACACAACATACTAAAATCATTAACTCATTCAAGTTTTACAAATATCACAATATTTGTTTTCAATATATTGTCAATATTTACAACTTTAAAAGATTATGATAAATGATATCATACATTACGATCAAAATTTAAAATATTATGCTAAAATGTATCATGCATGGTCAAACAAAACAAAATGATAAAAACAACCTAATACATTAATATCATACATTGTGGCCAAAATTTAAAATATTATGCTAAACAATATTGTACATGGTGAAACAAAATTTTCAAGAAACATATTTTTTAAAGTATTATTTTTATTAAAAGTGAAAGACATAAAATATGAATACACTTTTATTAATTGGATCTTAAACACATTTAAAAATCAACCATATAAACAATATAGATTATTATGTAAAATAATAATAATTAATATCAAAACTTTAATAACATGTAAGCATACATACAATGATAGTTATAGCATGGATATAACCAATCGTATTATTTACTTGATATCAAAAACTTTAATAACATGTAAGCATGAAACAAAACTTTTTGTATTAAATTATTATATTATACATTTCAAACCCCCCCTTTTTTTTTACATCAATAAAATAATAACATTAAATATGAACATAAGTGCATGCAAGGATGAAGATATGTAAGATATATCGTACATTTAACTGGAAACTTGTTATATCTAAAAACATATTTAGTGGAACCATAGAGACGACCAGGGGAAAATTGGCGTGGCCAATTCCATTGACGACAATTTAAATAAATAAAAAGGGGACGCAGAGATGAGGATGCGGATCGTTGGACAAGTGATTGACACATCCACGTAGAGATGAATCTGGGAGTTAATGCATTAGGGAGGGCTCTAAATTGGGCGAAATGAGCTGCCACCATAAAAATCGAGTTGCCAGAATAGTAAAACAACTTACCCATAGAAAATTATAAACGCCCTCTGTCATCTGACAACGCCCAGGGTAGTAAAAAAAAAAACTCCCACAAAGATGGATCACCCACAGGGATAACAAACGCCCTCTGTACTATTTAAACGCCTGCGACAAACTCACTGCGTTTCATTTTTAACACACGGCAAGATTCACTAAGAATGTTGATGTTGCCCTGTACATACGGCGACACTTCTAGTTACTGGGATTTCTAGCCAACAATTAAGACCCGGCCCACCTAAATTAAGTGCCAAATGCCACATCACAGATTTGCAAATCGTCAATACCTCCGTCATCTACATGAATCCAATGCGTCTCTACTTAAATTTTATACTGTACGGTTCCTATAATTAAAACTGTAGATATTTCAAGGACAGTAAGACTGTAAATCAAAATCTAATCTCCATTTTCAATGGGATAATTTCCCCCTTTTTTTTTTGTTGCAGGCGCAGAGGAACACGCATGTCGCATCTTCAGAGAGGCGTGCATGCGAGGCAGAGGTGAAGGTATTTGGTTTATTTACTACGACAGAGGTAGCGATTGGTTTTCCACCGTGGCAGGGCAGACATGAAGGTTATGTTATATTATTAGTATTTTTATTTTTTTTGACACAGAGGTAGCGACCTGTAACACAAGGGTTATACCAAGCGATAAGGCAGTGCATCAATAACTCCCTGCGCAGAGAGAGGGCAGAGAATATGGCAACGTAAAGGCAGAGAAACTACACGCCACACGTAGAGGGTATGAACCAAAAACGCAGGGTGTTTACACAGTAAACGCAGAGAGTTCCAATGCCAAAACGCAGAGATATATCGCAGCAATGCAAGGAATTTTCAAAAATAAAAAGGAAACGCATACATCATTACCAGCTATAAAATAGTTTTATTAAAACTCACACATAAACCTCCAGCTATAAAAATAATTTCAACATAATTTCAGATGGATCTCTAATAAGTCTATCCAAATCATTTTCAAACAATAGGCAAATCCAAGCGTAAATCCTAAACATTCTACTCTAAAAATAAAAGCATGTACCGTTGCCTTAACTCCTGCCTTGAATGATGACCCCGCGCTCTGTGTCGCTCCTGCTACATGCCGCTCCTACTCGCCGACCATAGAGACTACACCGGTACCTCCCAACCAATCGCTAGGGGTACTCTGCTTCCCCCTTAGCCCCCCGAGCCGCAAAGGGGCCACACAATATTCAGAAGATAAGTCTATCTTCTTAGCTCGCCTTGCAAGGCTGAGCTACCACTCCAATCCAAGCTGAGAAAATCCCAACTCCTCACAAGCAATCAGTCAAGCCACAATCGGGTAGTGTAACATTACGCTTACAACCCATCCCTTTCTTCCTCCTCTTCCCTTTATTTTATAGAGTTTTGAGACCCACCCTTTCCCTAAATCACATTTAATTTAAGTTTTAATGAAAACCCTCTAAATAATTCTATGGCTTACAAGTGTCACTCATCCCCCATGTTTCTCCAAAATTATTTTCTTTAAATTTATTAAAAGGCTCATTTCCCTATTTTTATTATTCCCTTTCTTTCTTTTAAAAAAAACAAAAACAAAAAGGTAAATGCGCTAATGAATCTTTTCATTTATTATTTATTTAATTATCTTTTGTTCTTTCACAAGTTAGGAAATAATTTCTTCTTTGAAAATTTTTAAAACCATTAGTTTTAATTTAATTCTTACTCTCATTATTTACCCCAAGAATTTTATGAAAACCTAACTATTACTTAAGTGGGTTTTTGTTTGAATTTTTATTTTTATGCTAGGGCCTTTTTCTTTAAGGTTACACTAAAATTTTTACCCTAGAAAAGTCTTAGTCTTAGGACTTAGATTCTGAGCTAGTCGATAATTGGTTAGGGAAGTTGTTTAAGGATTTCTTAAGGTGTTAATGTCTTAGGGCCATCTAGGTTTGTTTCTTCCATCAACATCAATGCGACGTGCCCTTCAGGACGCACCACGTGCTCCAAGGGTGCCACTCGCCTCATTCATTTCCTTTGCGCGACGTGCCCTTCAGGATGCACCACGTGCTCCAAGGGTGCCACTCGCCGACTTGTGTTTCTTTTGTGTGACGTGCCCTTCAGGATGCACCACGTGCTCCAAGGGTGCCACTCGCTAAGTTGACTGATTGGTAGACATCTATAACCCCTAGAGTCAACACTCGTCCAGGTGAACTTGTGGGAGACTAAGGGCTCTAAGGAATAAGGCCCCCGCCTTATTGCGCACCCCTTATAATCATCGTGAGCGACTGTCGCAGTCTGCCCCCACGGCATCGTGGATCCTCTCGAACTAGGTAATCGTTAACCTATAGTTCGAGCCACGACGGGAGTGCTAGTAGGCTGTGGCAGGGCTGTTGTCCACACCTCTCCCTCAGCCTCTCTGGAAATCTTGTGTGGCCCCTTTACTCCATATGTGAGTCTGGTCGGCAAGCTATCGTCAGCCTGCATCATCAACAATCGTGTCAGAACATGTCAATCATCAAATCATCAAATCAATGAAATATCACAGTACATAAATCAACCCAATTAGCACACTCCCTGATTCAATCCAGAGTTCAAGGGGTTCCACCGATGCCTCTGCATCATCAAGGTCCAAAACCCTGCACACTCCATAAAACTGAGTCAATAGCACCTGTCTACATCAAATAGTAAAACCTCATGTCGTCTATCATAACGCATCATAATCAAGTATAAATGTTTTAACATCAGAAAAGTCCAGATCACTTGCAAGCAAGTGTCCTCAAATAATAAGTTTTCTCAGTGCGCCAGAGCGGGATGTTACAGCTTGATGGAATGAGGAGAATAATAAAGAAGTAGTGATTTTGATTTATCATGTGTTACTCATGTGGTTTTTGGATATGTGTGTTTATTGTTTTTTCATATTAATAATAGTAAGTTTCTAGCAATGGAATGTATGAATTCCAACCCAGATGGATCTCTATGTGTTTATCCTTTCATCCTTGACACAAGACCAAATGGTCTCTATGATCCTCATAGTATCTTGGGTGAGACTTCATTTAGCCTTGGCTAAATATTAATATGTCAATGCTTTTGGGTTTTGTTCATCAAATTTGGAAAAACCATGGGTCTTAACCCCCCAACATTAATAAGGACGTGCACAAGTGTGAAACATACCAACATTTGGAGTCGAGTCAAATATTTGGTCAATTCATGTGTAAATGGAAGATTATGCAAGCTGGATCCACACCAAATCAATGCGAGATATCAACTATATAGAATTAGAGAAATTCATGTAGCATGTCATGAATTTCTCCATACACAGTTTGATCAAGTTCATTCCATACACCAACATCTTTCTAGATTGGATATTGTATATGAATGTGTTATTTCATAGGTGAATCATTGTTTAGAATCCGTGAGATTTGGACTTCCAAGATCTTACTTGTAATATATAAATACTAGTTATGAGAACCTTCACAAATAGGTTTGAGATGATATCGAATTTTTGTGATTTTATATTGTTGTTCTTAGGTTAATACAAAGAGTTCTAGTTATGGTTAATTGCATGAGTCATGTTCTTTAGTTTTGTAAGTTCAATATTATAGTTTTCTTCCAATAGTGTTCACCGAGCTAGGAGGGACCCCTTATGAGGAATTCATTGCTTAATTTTTTGTTGGTATTTTTTAATTTATCAGTCATGTGGATTTGTTTTCATATTCTTTCATTTCCCACAATTTATTTATTTCTTCTTACAACACACATAAGTTATTAATTGAATAAAATATTGTTCATATCATTCATAGAAACCTTGATTAATTGGATTATTGAAAGAATGTGATTGTTTTAGATTATTGAAAGAATGTGATTGTTTTAGTAGATAATAATTCAGTAGGCTAATGATTTTAAGTGATTATAATCACTCATATGATTTTATTAAATATGTTTCCCTAGTATTCACATTTACTCTCTTTTTTTTTGTATCAGAACATAAACTTTGTTTCTAAAACTAAACAACAAACATATTTACTTTTGCATAATCAATTACTTACATAGATTAGAATCTCATACCTTCATATATTTTTCATGCACTTAATTATATTATGATCCCCAGGTTGATTATTTAACGTAGAATAGTTCACCTAATTAAACTAACTGACATTTTTGGTGCCATTGTCGGGGAATTTCAAAACGAAATAGTTTTTTATTTTTATCATTTTAAAAGCATATAGGAATGAATGCATGGGAAGAGATATTATAAGACAAGAGTTAATAATTTTCACATTCACTATAAGTAGATTTGTAGCGAGTCTCTTTATAGAGATACCCTTCCTGGTATCTATATTTTCTATTACCTTATGCCTTTTTAGAATCTCAAGGTTTCCCTAAAGTTTGTGAGAAGACTATCGAAGGATATCTGTATAATTTGATGGTCTTTAAAGAGACTAAAGGATCATTTTTCTTCTGTAGCACTACAAATCATTTTTTTCATATTTAAAACTCGATCACACTTGTGTATCGAGCCTTCGTTTTGATCTCTCCCTTTACTTTGGTTTCATATCTCCACTATGTCAGATTTAAACAATTTAATTGCTCTCTGGCAAGTTGTTATATTTGTGTCCCTTTTCTCTCTTCAGGACATTGACACTATAACCAAAGTTTCAATATAAATGTGTGAGTCTCTTTCCCTTTAGCTATGGAATTCATCTCAAAGGCTCTTTCCTTCATTGGACAATCTTCTATATGACCTAGTGTTGTTCTCTAATTCTAACACAAAACATTGCTTTACTTTGGGAATAATTCCAAGATCTCGTAGAATTCATAGAATGATCATATAACCCCAACCTTTAACCTCAAGCTAATCTAGAAAACTTCTTATCATCGGTGGTTTACCTCTATTGGATAGTGGTTTCATATTTATACACCACGGGGTTGGGCAATGGTCCTCAATACCACTCTATTGGGTTCGCACAGTGACTCCTCTTCCAATACATGACCACAAGTGGTTTCCAATTACCAACTGTGTAGGGTGGCTATTTTATTAAACCACCTACAACCTCATTGTGTGTTTTCTATTATCCACCATTTGATCAAATCTATCATCTATGGCTAGATCAATTTGCAGTTTAAGTTTCTACCTTGATCTAGATCAATGAATCATGTTTTACATTATGTTGAGTGGACGAAAGGATTCCTCCATGGGATATACTCTCAATCAGATGGATCTAGTCCACTCATTCCTTGATCCAATGATCAACAATGAACTTGGTCCTCCAAGATTGACCCTGATCTGATGACTATGAAGGTTTATTTGAAAACATAGATGACTATGGTTCCTCTTCGTTACATTCACTATTGATGACCATGGTCAAATCCATTAGTCTTTAACATTTCACTCTCTCATCCAAACAATTTCAAATGACCCCTTAGGAATTAGATGTCTCCTATAGCCTTACATTGGTTCTCGAAGGAATTTTTCATTGGTGGAAGGGGTCTCAATCCTGATCTTAAATTCAATGCTCTCTTTCTTGATATTAACACTCTGTCACCTACAAACATACTTGATCTAATATGTCACGCATAAATTACATTTAATTATGATAAACAAAGGTTTCATTGACCCAACCTTCTTCAAATGTCCCTCGTACTAGCAAGCATAGATTCAATATTATCTACAGATATTTATAATAATCATACATAATGTTCAGAGCTATCAACAAACTATTATACTCGAAACAAAGTATTTCTCTATTAATCAAATTGTACACTCGTTTACACAAGTTTACATAAACAAACTATATGCATTCTTCCTTTCCTTTGGCCCAATTCTCCTTCAAATGGTAACTCTCTTCCTGGCCTATTCTACATTAATTTTTTTTGGCCCCTCACATACCCGATAACTTACAATTATGTACCCAATATAGTCTAAAGTTAATTTTATCTCATACCCACTATATCCTCAACAAGTTCCCAAATAAAGTTTCAAATCCACAATATCCTTTAAGGATCCTACAATCTCTCTAACCCTCTCTCGAGATCTGTCCTATTTTCGTAGAATCGATTACAGTCATCCTCACACAACTAATTACATTAATAATTAGAATCCAACCATTATCCTTCTTAACAATATCACTCTTCTAGAACATGAACAAAACTTAATAAATACAATATTTCATTAGGAAATCAATTCCCTTAGTAAACTTGAGAGACCCCCCTACGTCTAATCAAATGTGTTTGATATAGAGAGGTAGGATGCTCCTTCTTTAGACTCACGAGGTATAAATGTTTCATGACCTCTTGGTTGTGAGTCCTTAGCTATTGAAACCCTCTATGTCCCATACTTTAATTTTTAGTTGTCCAAATTCTTTACACCTTTCTTGTTGTACAAGTATTGTTGTCTACTAGTTCATTTTCTTCCTTTCAATTAGCGTCAAAATCTATTTGAACAACTCTTTTACAACAAAAATTTTCCATCTAGACTGCTCCATCATCAACTTCCATATTTCTTCAATTACAGAATCATTTTATGCTATCCTCACTGTTGCACCTTTTTTGTCACCTAAATGAGCAAAACAGAGGTGCTTACAATCTTAGTTGGGTTAGCTAAGCAAGACAACAGTAAAGGAAAGGGTTAGAGAAAGAAACATAAAAGACTAATCTAAGAATTAAACTAGAAAAGGAAAGAACAACTAAGTTATTGAGAATAAGGACATAAGAACAAGAAGCAAACAAGACTCGTGTCACCAATGGAAAGGATTATATTAGTGAAAATAAAACACCAAGAAGAAAGAGGACTTTGGGTCCCTTCTTCCTCCAAGGGAGGGCTCTTGGACCCCCACAACTAAGCTCTTCTTACAACTTTGAAACTTGAGAGAAATGGTGAAATAATACCAAGCTAATCCACTCAAGAGGTGAGATGGATTGCCCCAATGTAATGGTGCTCGTATTCTCTTGATGAGAAAAGATGATTCCCCAAGAGAATAGCAACAACATAACCTTGCAAATGAATTCCTTGAAAATGTAGTGCACCCATGGCCTTGTTTTATAGCACCACTTTGAGATATTATGCAACCATCTTTTAGTGTGAAAAGGGGTTCTTTAGGGCATTTTTAGGTCTTTGACCAGCCACCCAGTCGGATCCAGCCGAGATTTGGATGTCAAATCAACTTGGAAGATGAACCAGAAGTGGGTGGGAGGCCAACCAATCTCATAAATGTGTCATTATTAGGTGTGCATGGATTTTAGGGACCACTGTTGAGCATGCACATGTGTGATTTTTGTGTCTTTCTGGATGGCGGATGTGCGTGCGCACCCTGTGAAGTCATAGCGCACCTTAATTTTATCACTAGTTGTATAGTTTTGGACATTTTGGAAATGCTTTTGGTAATTTTGGTCCATGGGTGACCTCATAACTGTTTGAATATGTTGGATTTATGTAACCATTTGGGGATGAAATTTCAGTGATAACAGATGCCCCCTGATGGATGAGGTTAGAAGCATACGTATAGCTAAAATTCATCAATGTTTCTTCTACTGAGAGTGTCGTTGTAAGAAAGAGTGATAGTGAGAGTATCAAGAGTGACCCATTGGAGGGAGAAGGGAACCTATAGGACCCAACCTTCCATAAGGTATGTAAAATAAATTGTGTACAAATGAGGCGGGCATGCCCCATTCTCGTGTCATGTAACTAAAAAAGAAGGGTTTGTACAGTAATTGAAATTGTGTGTTGATGTAGATTACTGCAGCGCCCTCAGGGGTGGTTTTGATAAAGGCAGAGGATGAGTCTCGTGAGGAACATACTCTAAACAGTAGGCAAGGATACCTGTAAGAAGTATCATGGATGATGTGTTCAGTTATAGCCCAACCAAGTTTATAGGTCTTCGACGAATATAAGAAATAACCGCAATAGTCGCAAAGTCAGCCCCACCATAACATGAGAAAATGTTGAAGTCGAATGTTATGGGGGTCAACGACAACAGGGAGCAATTACAGTTCTCCCTGTGCCATCTGAGACCTCTCATTGGAAAGGTAATGAGAGTCAAGATACTGTCGCCCTTCTGGAAACTGTGTTGACGTTGACAAAAGGGGGACGTGACTCCAAGAAGCAAAGGGCTTTGGGAAATCTACTAGGTGAGGTTAGGAACTAAGGAGGTACATGGAAAAGGGAAATATGTATGAAGACTCAAGATTTCCCTTGGTTGGGGGTATATGCGAAGTATAAGTGGCTACAACCGATCAACTAGGTCGAGTGTCAGGGGGACAACACGACGGGGGATAAGTTGTGCCAGAGGCAGGACAAAGTGGACAAACTCAGAGAGCAGAGGTATATGGCATGTGGGATACTCAGAGTATATGGACAATGTCAATAGGAGTAGATGATAAGGAGTGCCCCAACCAAGGGCGACATGGGTTGTGTTTGCCAAAAATGGAAGAAGGTCACCAAAGGTGGCGACAAAACGATATGTAAATGCTGGAAACAAAGGCTTTTTACAAGTACCAAATGAATAAAGAATAATTTGGGATGAGTGTACAAATACAGAAACGGGTGCCCCAATGCAATATGGTTGGGCTGGTTAGGGCGCAATTTGCTTGGAGAACTGGTGGAGGTTGGGGGCCCCATGGGTGGGTTCCTGTATGAGGTAGATGAAATGAAGGGAAATTTGTGGATGGGCAAACTGATTGTGGATGAAATGGAGGGTTAATGATACTATAGAGGTGTAGTCAAAATATAACCTTGAAGAGATAACTTGGGAGTCCATTGGTAAAGCTAGCAAAATGAGGAGGAGTATGTGGTTGATTTACGACATGATGTAAGACTATCGAGACTCCCATCCCTAAAGGGTTAAAAAAAAGCTTGAGTGACAAAGTGCCAAGGGGTGCTATGAATGGGACAACTCATGTGGGGGAGAGTGCTATCGGGTGATAGTACCCAAAATGAAAATGGAGGTAGTGGTACTGCAGAGCCGGATATGGGGATCCTAAAGGCAAATTTCAGAGGGTGTGACTGGAGATTCAATTGAGATTCAGAGGGAATGATTACATGTTAGTGTTGATTATATATCTAAAGGGGTTGCGCTGATGTATGATGACCAAGTACCTACACACATGAAAACCAAATACCCGATGTGAACAATATCTGAAGAGAGTCGAACATACAAACATTTATTTGATAATTTTGAACGTGAGCATGCATACCTGGACGGGGTATGAAAAAAATGGTGCCCCGGAGGCTAGGGATAAAAAATGGCTCGAGGACTATATTGATGTAGAGAAAAGGATGTTGATCTCGTGGCTGAAGATGGACCAAAAAATGGACACACAAAACTCCCAGAATGAATTTTGGAAGTTGGCAAAAAGGGCTATATATAGTTGTAGGGCCCACATTGCCACCTCATTCGTATCTGCTATCAGAGTGACTGGACGAGAGATATTCAAAGGAGATTTGGAGATTATGGGAGAACGAGGCAGTCGATTTTACACCCTAGATTTTTATTGGGTGCACCTGGTGCGTGAGAGCCACGGCTGATGCAGTGGTCGACAATTTTGATTCGCCACGGTGGTGGTAAGGGTGGCCTTTTTTTCTCGGTCGAGGCTGCACAGGTGTGGCGGCAGATGTCGTAGATCATACTATGGTATACGTACTGTGGAGTGGATTTTTGGGGTGATTTGGATATGGTGTTACCTCCAGGGGAGGTGTTCGATGAGAGAGCGGCTTGAAAACATCATTTTCATGACCCTGGTGCCGGGCCATCGCATGCTCCTCTGGCAAAGGTCGGGGGAGATTTTGAGGATATCCACCGCTGCTTGGAGGCGATGGTATAGGGAGTGACAAAGGGCATGTGGTCACGCATCCAGGATGAGGGTGTCCTGGAGCAGTGTGTGGGAGTTCCACTGATGTGGCAGACCGTGGTTCAGCGAGCAACAATAGCAGGTGTTGCGATGACCGGGCGATTACCTCCAGGTCCGGAGGGACCGATAGTGGGTGGGGCACCACCGATTGAGGGAGGGGTAGGAGGCAGTGCTCTAGAGGCACCTTGAGTGTCTCTCTGTGTATTTTTGTATATTGTATATAGTCTGGTGAGCCCATTTTGTTGTAGTGACACCAGTTTTGTACCGAGGTGCATCATTGGCCTGCGGATTTTGTATATGATGTATTCTATGTGTATGTAAACATTTTGATGGCACTGGTGACCAATTTATATATATATATATATGGATATACATTTTGGGGATTTTTTTATGTTTACATGTGTGTTTTTTAATGTTATTTATGATGTCTAATCTTATATATGCTCTGACAGACTCTTGATCGTTTATGTATGTGTAAAGGTATCTTGATGTGATATATGCCAATCTAATACAATATTAGCTAAGTTATCTATGATTTGATTAAATTGTCTTGGAATATGTGTAAATGTAATGAAATAAAAATGTCGAGATAAAAGTCTAACTTGTAGGTATTTGTGAAAAAGGCAAGGATCGCGGACACGGTACACATTGTTGAGCTGGAGGACAACTAGTTGGGAGTCAAGTAAGACGCTAAGGTGATGAATATGATGATGGTTGGCATCGCCGAGGAAGCCAATGACGATAGTGTACTCGACTTGGTTGTTGGTTGTTGAACCCAAACATATGTCGCTAGAGTGGAGCAGTTCATGTGAGGGGGTATAGAGGGCCCAAGCTGTCGAAGAGAGATTTTGTGTCCAACGGCTGGTGTCGTCGATGTAACCGATGTGGTAGGCTGATGGAGGAAGCATCTGTCAATAACACAAATGGTAGTTTAGACATGAGGTATGGAAAAAAGATTAAAAACACTATAAAATAAATAACCTAATGTAGAATGGCTACACTTAGGCATAAATTTTTTTTAAGTATAGCCCCTTCACGAGTTCTTTGAGAGAGAGGCCCTCAGGAGAAGCTAGGATGTATGCCCCTTTAGTGAGGCAATGTTGGATAATGTAGGGGCCATGCCATAGTGAATCGAATTTTCCATAACCAAGGGTATCGTGAGCGATATCGTAAGCAAGGATGAGGTCACCTTTGTGAAATGAGTGAAGGTTGACATGGCGATCAAAGGTGGCTTTTGACCATTTTTTGGCTGCCTCGTTGTTCTGTAATGAAGATCAACGATCTTCATCCAAGGACTCTAAGTTCAAAAAATGTTGCTCCAATGGAGCAGTGTCGGGTAATAGCTCAATTGATGGTTCGCTTGACATAAACCAAATATCAAGGTACTGGGGAGTACTAATGGTAGTTGGATGTAAACTTTCCGTGGGGAAATGAATGAGAGAATTGGGGGGATTTGGGGGTAAATCCTCATGTAAGTCATCCAAAAACCATGGAGGAAGTGGGAGTGCTTCTGGTTTAGGAGAAATAACATGACGAATCTCTAGTGATAAGGTAAGGTCAATCATCGGTTCTGTAAGGGGTGAAGGAGTTTGAATCAGGGTCGATTAGTGTCGCCTGTATTCAATGATCATAGGATATTGGTACATAAAATGATCTAAGGATTCACATAGAGAGCAAGGTCATATCATACGTTCGTTGACTGAAGTCGTGACAAATGGATGTCAGTGATGTTTGGTAGGGATGATTTCGCTGGATTGGGTTCGTGCTGGAAGATTTGGCGTACTGCTATTAATGTCTGTCGGAAGTGAGGTAGCACTGGGCAATGGTGTGTATAATGGCCATATTTTGAACATATGGCACAAGAAAATTTGGTTCGTAGCCCTTTGTTATGTTCGTTAGGGGAGGTAGTGGTAGTACTTTCTAAAGTGACAAATGGTGATGGTGTTTGATTGAGGTGAATTAGGTTACGTAACCCAGGTAGAGATGGGAATTTGTTGGTTGGGTGTCCATCTTTCTCACATAATGCGCAAGGAGGTTGGACGCGTGGGGGCAGGGGCGCTGTTGCCTCCTTCTTATTTCTCTTGCCGCCAGCTGTGGCAGGGAGGTCAGTGAGTGGATGTGTAGAACGGATGGTGGGGGTGAGTAAGGGAATCGTCATTGGAATTCCTTATGTTTGGGGGGGAAGGGATGGTTGAGGAACCATCTCTAGTGGATGTAAATACCAAATTGGGATTGCCAACACCATATTCGGGAGAGTAAGTGTTGTGTCTACTTGGAAATCTTGTACGCCAGGTGGAGGGTAGAAGAAGGGGATTTGAGTAATGGCTTGGGGAACTGTCTCCCAGACTGGGATATGGCCTTGGGGTGAGGTGAAATTGTGGACTAGTGGAGCCAACGCCTTCGCAGGAGGCTCGTGAGGGAGGAGCTCTATGGCTAGTGGGATGTCATATATGAGAGAAGCCTCCATGGGAGGAAGGGTATTCTCACTGTCAGTTCTTTTGGATGATACGACACATACCTGATTGGAAGGATGAAGGAGTGGTGGTGCACCATGGTAAGCTCCTAACAATGATGGGTGTTTGAAAATTCTGGGCCCCATTTTGATGAGTGGGTATGCTTCATGGTTTAATGGACGAGGGGGAGAATTTTATCGATGTTGGTAGAAGGGTTAGGATGGTAATTTGAAACTTGGTCAATTGTAATGATCTTCCTGTTATGGGGGAACATCATGGTTTGAAAGACGGAAGAGGCAACTGCCTTCATAGCGTACATGTAGCTATGCCCGAACAAGATATTGTAATCGAGTGGGGAATCAATAACTTCAATGTCAATGAGAATGGTCTTTCCCCCAAGTTCTACAGAGACATTTTGGAAGAGCCCTTTGGGGAGAAGATGGTCGTCTGTCATAAGCTCTTAAGGTAATGGAAGATGGTATTAGTTCGGGGGAACCAAGTTTCTGCCATACAGACTTGGACATGATGCATGTGGATGCACCTTCATTAATGATGCATCGATGAAATGTGATGTTTCAAATTTTTACTGGGATTTGAAAAGCGATGAGAGTGGGGAGACGAGGCTCCCCACTATCGAGATCAAATGTGATGAGTTGAGTATCTGCGGGGTCAACTGCCCCCAAGACGGAAAGTCATGATTTCCGGTGAGTGGGACAAGTTTGAAGGACTTCTAAGACTGACATGGCAGCTGGGGATTGTCCTAAGTCATCGACCAAACTATAATTATGAGCTTCCCTAGCCTACGGGTTGTGGACATTCCTGCGCAATGGGATGCGAAGGATGCAAAGAGGTGTTTCCGCGTTAGGGCGAGGGATCATCAAAGGGGGTCTTGCTGGTACTGGGAGTGTTTCTGGGGGAATGGGAGGAGACTCAGTGAATGCATGGTATTGACAACTACGTGTTTGCAGAAGGATTTCTTCCTCACTGGTGAGGAGGATAGTATGATCTGCGGGATTGTTTGGATTGAGATACTATCCCAACTATGATGGGGTGGGTTGCATGTCTTGTTGGGTGTTAATCACACCCTGGTGTGGAATGGGGTTTTGCATCATGGCTGGGGGTGGTTGTTTCACGTATTGTTGTGGGGCCTGCTGAGGGGCAGGCAGTGCTGGAGTATGTGGTCCATTCACTAAGTCTTTCATTCGTTTAAAATCAGCGATTTGGGGGAAATGATGAGTATAATGACCGAACTCACCACAAAGGGCGCACGGGAAGTTGGTTCAAAGATTATTGTTATTTTTCCCTTGACTTCTATTGTTGTTTCCCCCTTGGGGGTTCTGATTCTCTTGGTTCTGGTTGCCCCAAGTAGGTTGGTTCTGTTGGGGGTGATTCCTGCCTTGACCTGGGTTGTTATTGTTCCACTTTTTTCCTTTCGTTTTGGCATTATTCAACGGATGGGTCGGATTTTCCGTATTCAGCTGTTCGAAATTTTTATATTTTTGAATGGGAGAGAGTTGAACAAAATTCACCCCAACATGTGGGTGTCCTTGTGGTGGAGCCATGGGTTGGGGAGAGACAGGAAATGGAATGTACGGATTATTTTGTGGTAATGATCTGTAAGGTACATAGAAAGGTGTGGTTCTTTCACTAGTACTTAGAGTATAAGCTAAGGTAGAGGGGGTACCATAACTTGTCTGGATAGGTGGGTGTATTGCGGGTGTCGACGGTGGCCCACTGATGGGTGGAGGAAGAGAAATAGGGTATGGTTGTTGATAAGGGGGTGGAGGGTAATAATAGGTTCCCCCATATGCCGACGGATATTGAGGTGTGCCATACATTGGTGGTTGTTGGGGTTGTGGATTGTGGTGCATGGTGTTACCAATCAATCCATCTACTGAGTGAGACATCCCGGGTTTATCTTGAACGAATGGCATGGGTTTTGGGAGATAAGGAAGTATTGTGTATAAGTACCCTGATTGAGAATAGATGAGGTCGTATTTTTGAGTCTTACTAATGGATTCTTCTTCCGATTGAGGGAAGGTGGAAGCCACATATTTACCGAGGAGAGAGACAAGTGATCTGAGAAACTAGTCAAGACATTGTTGTTTGGTAGTTTCTTCTTTGCACAAACTACGTCATCGATGCCACTCATGAATGTGATCAGTGATATGTGTGGCTGAGGTTTGTTTAAAATTAGAGAGTAGTTTGAGACCATTGTCATGGAAAATTGGTAATTGGAAGAAGGTTAAAAATGCTTTGGCCAAGGACTCAAAAGTCGCATGGGACCCTGATTTTTTATCTACATACCATTTGGTTGATGGGCCAGTGAGTGTGCATTGAAATAATCATAGTCAGATGGAATCATCCATGACGTTGTTGGAAGAGCACCGTAAATGGAAAGTCATGACGTGGTTGGCAGGGTCATCTCCTGACTTTCCTTCAAACTTGGGGATATCTTAAGGTAGTTTGGTAGGAATTGCATGCCATGTGGGGTCATGCAATATAGGGTCATTGAGTTTTCTTAGATCTGGTATGTTAAGAGAGGACAAATATGGCATCTGGAGTGGTGGCAGAGGATTAGTTCCAACCATGGTGTGAGTGTTTTGTGAACCTAACCCTTGAGGGTGGCTAGGTGGGTTGGTACTTCCCCCTTGAGAGGAAGTTGTCCCCCTGCTTTCATGTAATGGAGAGTGAGTGGATGGTGGACCTTGGGAATTGGACCCAAGTAAGGTGGAACCAAGCAAAACTGATCCTAAGACAGTGGCACTCATAGGGGTGTGAGAAGGTGGAGCCGATAAGTTGGATAGACTAGTAACTCCCCCTAGGATAGGAGAGAGGTTTAGAAAGCATATGGAATGATGGGGGTTCTGTGGTTCCCCTATGATGTCCGACTATATAAGTGGATATGTACAAATGGTGGTGAGAGTAATAAATAAACAAGAGTGTTTGCTGCAATTTTAGAACTTTACACAATATATATATCTAAATCAAATGTAATCAGAAGTGCATCATACATAAAGTGTTTTGATACAGAAGCATATATGTGGATAAGTGGGTTTTGTCTGTGTGGGGGATCAAAGAAAACAAAATCTCATTTCCTAAAAGATGTAACATCCTTCCTCTCAAATAGCATTGGACCTTCCAATAGTACTCAACAGTGGGGTCTGAAGTCACTGGAAGAGAAACTAGTGAAGGATGAAGTAATAAGTTGTAATGAGGGGTAAAGGGGGCATATCCTGAAAGAGATGGTGATATTTCCCAATAGCCACACAAAATCCGATCAAGGTGCAATTGTAGCCCACAATTTCCACCTGGGTATATGTCCTAAAATTTGGTCACTAGGTACCTCGGTCAAAGTGCGTCATTTAGATTTTCGGCCTAAGAAATGGGTCATGGGATGGGTCCCATCCGAGAGGTGGGTTCATCAAGGGGGGACACACAGAACAACCAGACCTTTCCCTTCAACCCTTCGCGGGTATCTCCCTACTTTATGGTGTTAGTAAAACTTGACTTGGAGGATTTAAAGTTCCCTATTTGACAACTTCTATTGTTTTGAAAATGTGAGAACTAGATAATGAGGAGTTATTTGGATGCCTATCCCTGAAATCCTACCTAGACTAAAAGATTTATTTTGGCACCTCCTGTGGAGGAAAACTTAGTGAGTTTTTAGAAAAAAAATTAGATGTGGTTGTTTGAGAGATTGGGGGTGTGATCCAATCTCATTGAAATTAAATGGGAGTGGATAATTTTGTCAAGAAAAGGGTGGGGTGTTTCGGAATCCCTTTGAAGGAAACTTACTTTGACCTCCACGTTTCGAGATGAAAACTTTGTGAGTGATAAGTGACTTTTGTGTGTGAATGAGTGAAAGTATGCCAATTTTTTAATGAATTAGGTGTCACCTTACTACGTGTGGACTTCGCTTGGTCCTTACAAGTGTTGATTACCTAATTAATTAAATTCCTTTGGTACAAGCTTGCGTAATTCAAAAGTCCCTAGGAAACTAGCATGTGGACATGTGGGTCCTTTACTATTCCTTTAACTCCCTATTATGATTTAATCTAAGAAAGCATTGAAACTATCCTAGATTGTGATCATGTGGGCATGTATGGGCCCGTTACAAAACCTTTAAACTTCCCTAGTGATTTAATCTAAGAAAGTAAATTTCAACACTATCTTATCTTTGTAGCATGTGGGCATGTATGGGCCTGTTACAATCTTAAGATGTGTTTGAAAAATAAACTAGGAGGAGTCCCAAGGGGGGTTGTTTTCCTCTCCTAAAGGTTTTAATCTTTTTAAGGGAGATGAAATTTTCCTACAACCTTTTTCAGATTCTCAAGGTCACTTTGAAGCGTGAGAGAGAGCATACTAAATGATTGTTATCCAACTTCTGGTCCCAATGCAAGCTTTATGTGATTAAAAATGATTCCAACTTATATTTTTAGTCAAAGAAAGCCATCTATGTGGAAAAATGAAGGAAAAAGAGGAAATAATGATTTTAAACCCCCTAAGTGCCTATGTGTGTTGACTAATATCTTTATATGGAGAGGGAACTAAGTGTGGTGCAGATTACAACATGCATGAAATCATATTTAAGAAGGTTAGGGGCCTTCCCCAAATCACAAAAAGGATTACAATGTGTATTTTTCTGCATAGGTGCATAGGTCTCAGAGTAGACATAGGCGCACTGAGCACCAATGTGCAAATCAAAACAAAATTTTGGGCACAGGTGCATGGAAGGCACTAAAAAACACAGTAACTTTGGTGCACGTGCGTACGATGCGCGAATGTGGGCCAATAAACCCATGCACACCTGTCACACAGCCATGAAGAAAATTTCAAATGGAATTCTCTCAATCCAATTTTGAATTGGATGTTTTGCAGGTCATCTTGGGCTGGTTTAGGTTCCTGTAGGTTAAATAAACCAAAAGAAGAGATAGAAAAACCCAAATGGGGTAGGAAATTGATACCTTTCCCCAGTGGAGTTGTTGATCTGTTGTGCTTCTTTTGTCACCTAAATGAACAAAACAGAGGTGCTTACAAGCTTAGTTGGGTTAGCTAAGAAATACAACAGTAAAGGAAAGGGTTAGAGAAAGAAACATAAAAGACTAAGCTAAGAATTAAACTAGAAAAGGAAAGAAAAACTAAACTATTGAGCATAAGGACATAAGAACAAGAAGCAAACAAGACTCATGTCACCAATGGCAAGGATTATATTAGTGAAAAGAAAACACCAAGAAGAAAGAGGACTTTGGGTCCCTTCTTCCTCCAAGGGAGGGCTCTTGGACCCCCACAAATAATCTCTTCTTACAACTTTGAAACTTGAAAGAAATGGTGAAAGAATCCCAAGCTAATCCACTCAAGAGGTGAGATGGATTGCCCCAATGTAATGGTGCTAGTATGCTCTTGATGAGAAAAGAGGATTCCCCAAGAGAATAGCAACAATATAACCTTGCAAATGAATTTCTTTAAAATGTAGTGCACCCATGGCCTTGTTTTATAGCACCACTTTGAGGTATTATGCAACCAGCTTTTAGTGTGAAAAGGGGCTATTTAGGGAATTTTTAGGTCTTTGACCAGCCACCTAGCTGGATCCAACCGAGATTTGGATGTCAAATCAACTTGGAATATGAACCATAAGTGGGTGGGAGGCCGCCCAATCTCATAAATGCTTCGTTCTCAGGTGTGTGCGTCTTTTAGAGACCACAGTCATGCATCATGCGCATGTGCGCTTTTCGTGCGTTTCTGGATGGCGCATGTGCACGTGTGCCCTATGCAGTCATAACGCACCCTAATTTTTTCACTGGTTGTATAGTTTTGGACCTTTTGGAAATGATTTTGGTAATTTTGGTCCATGGGTGACCTCATAATTGTTTGAAGATGCTGGATTCCTGTAACCATTTGCGAACGAAATTTCAGTAATAACACTCACCACTTGAAATCCTTTTCTTTCTTCAAAATCATCTCCTTGGGCTACATATACTTTCTTTAGTTCACTGTTGTTGTTTTTCATTAGCTGAATTACATTTTCATTTTCACATCATTGGTTATTATGAAGGTTTTGAGAATATTCATGTACCCAATAACTCACATCTTCCAAATCCATAGTTAACTTATGAAATCTTTCCTGCAAATTATGCTCTTGAATTTGATTAAAACAACAAATCAAAACCAAATTATTCATACCTTCACTTACCAATTTCCAATCAACAACTTCTTCCTCGCCTATATTTTTGTACTCGTTCATATCCCATTGATATATTTCATCAACAAAAATATTTTCAAGCCAATTCACTGTTTCATTTGTGTTTTCAACATCTTAAATATCCTCATAATCTCTATCTCTCCTCTTATGGAATTCTTGATGCAATTTTGACTCTACTCCAAACATGACTGAACTTTGAATGTGTAATCCTTTGATGCCTTGATAAGGAAACTCTTCCTTCATCACTTTTTTGGAAGATTTCCAATCTTTATGACTTGCATACATACACCAATTGTCAATTTCAAAACTACTAAATTATGTTTCTGTCATATTCATCATGTGATTCTTTGAACACTCCATGCTTCCATATTGTTCCCCTGCTAAAGATATCTCCATCAACAAAAAATCTCTATTATTTTGACCAATACTCTAATCTTTCATTGATTTTCTTGCTGAAGTTTTCTTCTTTCCCTTTGCTTGAGACAAAGTTGCAATCTTGTCATCCTTTTGTTCTTGTTTTCCTACAAACACACTTTCTTGAGACTCCATGTATGCCTCCAACTAGTCAATGAGGCTTTCAACATCATCACGAGCATCAACTCTTGCTCTAGTTCACACCAGTGAATTTCTTCATCCCTTTCCATATTCATAATGACTCCAATTAATTGTTCAAATATTTTGTACCTTTGTACCACAGTCATGTATAATACATCAGTTTCAAAATTACAAGAATATGAAGTCTTTGTTGGCTTCAATTTTCTCTACCCCAACACAACATCTTTCAAGTGTTTTTTGAGACACTCATCAAGTCGCCAATATGTGCCTCTTGGTAGTATTCGCTTGCATTGGTCCTTCAGATTTCCTTTATTATCCCCAAAATTTATATCTTGTGTAGTTATTATGCTTTTAGAAATCATATCTCCACCTTCTCCAACCTGCATGACAGTCTCAACTAACTGTCCAATTTATTTCATTGTGCAACCTGCAATCAGACACAATCTGTCAAAACAACAACCATAAGGCCTCCTGGCCTCATTAAACTCCTTTGTCAACATATCATCACGTTGATTTGAACTCTCCAAAGAGTTCATGAGACTTCTAGTAATTCCCTCATGTTCCTCATCTCCTTCTCCAAGGATATCTACATTCTTTGGTTTACAATATGTAACCTGCATCCCATACTCAACTACTCTAAGTTCTCTCTTTAACTTGGAATACATACCGACTCAACCTTGTCTGCAACAATTTCCATTTCACATTCTTCTTCTTCATGGTCCATCCATACCATTGGTCTTTCTCACATTCATCTAGCAACTTCTGTATCATACTGAGTTTTTCTTTCAACTCATCCATTTCTCTGTCAAATTCTCCTTGAATTTTCTTCATCCTTCCATCTTCCTTGGAATCCTTTTTCCTTATGTTTTGGCTTTCCCCATGACTATCAATAGTCATTTAATCATTCTTATGTGGACTTCCCTTACCCACCTATGAGCTGCAACAAGCCTCTCTCATTTCTTTGTAACAAATCTTTAACTTGTCACCCATACCAATTCTTATCTTGTTATCCTCTTGGTTCTTCCACAATAGAACCATTCTTGAGCATGTCTACTTGTCAACTTCCAATGTTGTGAGGCTTTTGTAATCAACTTCTCACCTTCATTTTCTATGATAAATTATGTTCTTCTCTTTTCTCAGCAACCTATTTTCCTGACTCTGCCACAATATTTACTATGCTATAACTTACTTGTGTCATGCTTCCATCATCTACAAATACAATATATATCTTAGACCAAAATAAATTTATAAATTATACCTGAGATATCTCTTTTAAGATCTCACTCCTCAATATTTCTATGGATGGAATGATTAGATTTAAATATGCACTTTGAAGTATTTATGTTATCTCCACCTCTACTTCCTACAACTCTACAATCCCCATGCATTCATTTGTTGGACTAGTCTCCAATATTTGTAAAGAACATAATTGTTCTTTTTTCTCAGTTTCTATAATTTACCAATCCTTTATCTACAACAATAGCATTTCAATCCCAAAGAGAATTACCATGCTATAATACCACTTGATAGAGACACCCTTCCTGGTATATCTATTTTCTATTACCCTAGGCCTTTTCAGAATCTCAAGGTTTCCCTAAAGTCTGTAACATCCCTAGCCACCCACAGGCCAGGAAATGCCATCGCTCAGACGCTTTACTTAGCTGTAAAATTGTTATGTAACATCCCTGACCATCCATTTTGATCCACGCTATGCCAAAGAAAACATATGTTCTCTATGCGGGACATATTGTAACATACTCAATATCCAAACTGAGTTGTGTCACATAAATTTCTATCTGCATGTGATTTAAACATATCCACACACATAACTCTTGCAGAAGCATTATATATAAAACATAGGCATACAAATATATCTATAAATACATAGATTCACACTGAAATCACCATAAACATACACATGTAGCATATACAATAAATACCCACAAATATACATATAGTCATAACCATGCATAAGATAAACCCATAAAACTGAACACGTAAATAATAATGCAACATGTAATTTTATCACACAAATGACACTTATCTTTGTAATAATGTCACCAATTGCGTCCATACAGTCCAAGAACCTCCCATCCTTAGACCACACTGTTTATCACTCTCAACAGTTAGTCACCCCCTAGCTGGGACTAAACTCCACCCAGGCAAAGGGATTCCTAACCAGGCTAAAGGCTCATGGAAAACAAGAAATAATCTGTCCCAGGTGCTCACTCAACTAACAACCTACAGTCCCTCATTCCACACATGCATGTCCCACCCAAGGAAGTGTGCCCCTTCTCTTCTCTATAGTCCCTTGGTTGCCCCACTTCCCTTCCAGGGCATCAACAATAGGCCATATAAGAAGTCTCAGAGCCCTGCAGCTGTAGTTTAGCACCTTTTGGAAATCAATTTCCAAAAATTCTCTCACCCAGAGAGAAATTTATCATGGGCCTGACAACTCGCCTCTTCAATATCCCACGGGCCTGATAACCCATTTCTTCAGTATCCCACGGCCCTGAAAACCCGCTTCTTCAGTCCAGCTTCCTAGCTAACGAGCTACACCAACCTTTGAGGCCACGGATACAAGCTCCATATAGTGACAGAAAGTATGGAGGATAATTGACTGTGTGAGTGAAACATGGTCATGGAATCATGGTTTAATGATCGTTGAATGATCGAAGAAATCAAGGAAAAGATGATGGTCCAAATGATGGGGAAAAAATGTGAAAATGAGCTAAGTCCCAACAATATGTATGCATGTTTCCAACTTGACACTTGTCATGTTGGGAGCTACTTTGGCCCACTTGTCCACAACTTTGGAACTTGGGATAAAATAATTATCCATACTTTATGATTTAAGAAATATTAATATAATATTCCTTTTTGGCTCAAGCTTCCTAGCTTATCCCTTTTCCTTAACTTAGCCCCTCCCTCTCCCTAACTAGTGGAGTTTAGTCCCCCATCTCTTTTATCATGGTTGGTCTTTGCACAACGATGTATTTTATATTAAATATGAGACATGTACAAAAGTAGGCACACTGGCCTTTAACATCTAGGCTCTCTGGCCTAATCAAAAGATAAGCATCTTAGCTTATAATAACTGGATCACCAGCCTATAAAACATATCATATACACAAAGTCTCCCTGGCCTCAACATCGTGCACACTTAATATGCTACTCACGGTATCCTGGAATGTGCACACATCCTCATTTTAATGCACAGTACCTGCGCGCATTATGCCATGAAAGGTGCATCCAAAAATGATATCAAAATAGCTCACCAACTTAAGTACATTTGTATTTACATTTACAATTAGGTTCAGCCTTAGGGATATTACAAAGTCTATCATAATACTCTCTAAGGATCTCTCTGTAATTTGATGGTATTCAAAGAGACTAAAGGCTCATTGTCCTTCTGTAGCACTACAGATCAAATTTTGCAACTTTAACACTCAATCGCACTTGTGGATCGAGCTTTCATTTCGATCTTTCCCTTTACTTTGGTTTCATATCTCTACTAGGTCATATTTAAACAATTTAATTTCTCTCTGACATGTTGCTATATTTGTATCCCTTTTCTCTCCTCAGGACCTTGATGCCATAACCAAAGGTTCAATATAAAGGCATGACACTTTTTCCCTTTATCTCTGAACTTCATCTTGAAGGAACTTTTCTTTGTCGGACCATCTTCTATATGATCTAGCATTGTTCCCAAATGCTAACACAAAAACAACACTTTACTTTGGGAATAAGTCCAAGCTCTCATAGAATTCATAAAATGATCATATGACCCAACATTGTAACCTCAATCTAATCAAAACAATTTCTTATCATTGGTGTCTTACCTCTATTTCATAGTGGCTTCATATTTATACACAGTGGGTTTGGACAATGGTCCTCAATACCACTCTACTACATTCACTCAATGACTCCTCTTCCAACCCATGACCATAGGTGGTTTCCAAATACCAACTACATGGAGTGGCTATTTTATTAAACTTCTTACAACTTCATTATGCTCTGTCCATAATCCACCAATTGATCAACTCTATCATCGACGACTTGATCAATTTGTAGTGTAAATTTCTACTTTTCTATAGATCAATGACTCAGGTTTAACCTATGTTGAGTCGACAATAGGATTCTGGCAACGAGATTTACTCCTAATCAGAAAACTCTAGTCCACTCATCCCTCTATTGAACGATCAACAATGAACTCAATCCTCCAACATTCGCCCTGATCCAATGACTATGAGGTTTTGTTTGATCAGATAGATGACTCTAGTTCTTCTTCAATGCATTTGTTATTTATGACCATGGTCAAATCCATCAGTCCTTAACATTTCACTCTCTAATCCAAATTATTTCAAATGATCCCCTTAAGAATTATATGGACCCTCTAGCTTTACACTTATTCTCGAAGGGATTCTTCACTGGTGGAATGGGTTTCAATAGTTATCTTAAATGCAATGCTCTCTCTCCCAAGCTTAACGCTCTATCACCTGCAAACATACTTGATCTAATATGTCATATAGAGCTTACATCTAATTATGATAAACATAGGTTTAATTGACCTAACCTTCCTAGAATTTCCCTCGTACCTGGAAGCATAGATTCAATACTATCTATAGATATTTATAATAATCATAAGCAATGATCAGGGGTCTTAACAAACAATCATACTCAAAATAGAGTATTCCTCTATTAATCAATTTGTACACTAGTTTACAAAAGTTTACATAAATCAACTCTATGCCTTGTTCCTATCCTTTGGCATGATTCTCCTTCAAATGGTCACTCTCTTCCTGGCCTATTATACATTCATTTGTTTTTGTCCCCTCACATACTCAAGAACTTACAATTGTGTACCCAACATGGTCTAAAGCTAATTTTATCTCAGACCCACTAAATCCTCAACAAGCTCCTAAATAAACTTTCAGATCCACAATATCCTTTAAGGATCTTGCAATCTCTCTAACCCTCTCTTGAGATCTATCCAATTTTGGAAGACTCGATTACATTGATTCTCACATAGCTAATTACATTAATAATTAGAAACCAACCATTATCCTTCTTAACAATCTCACTCTTCTAGAACATGATCAAAACATAGGAAATGCAATATTTCATTAGGAAACCAACTCCCTTAGTAAACTTGAGAGAACCCCCTAGGTCTAATAAAATGTCTTTGATATAGAGAGGTAGGATTCTCCTATATCATCTCTCTTCAACCATTTAAATCATGTTAAGTGGAATACATGAATAGATGTAGAGGTACTAGAGGTAGATTCACTAGTGGTAGGAGTAGACCAACCATTAATTCACCCACTCCATCACATGGTAGTATAAGAGACACACCACCAACTAACCCATCTGTAGGTACAGTTGGAAGAGGGAGACGTTCAAGTAAGATCATGACTACAGAAATAAAAGGAAAAGAGAAGGTTGGAGAAGGAAGTTTGAAATCGTAAAAATTTCTAGCAATCTCACAAGAAGCTTTCATAATTCCATCCAATCCTTAGGAAGAATAATTAATCAATGGTTATCCTAGAATTATTTTTCTATAAAATCCTATTCAGGAACAAAAAATATCTACCTCATTAGAGGACTATGTACATCTCAAAGAAGACAACATGTCTGCAATATTTGGAGGTGGAGATGTTGAGGAACAAATACAAAAAAGACAATAAAGTCTAGAGGGTACAGGCATATCCACTGTTGAAGATGGATTTGGATTTCCAATTTTGGATCCAATAGTTATATTCAAAATTAACATACCACCTTTAGAATTGCCCAACTTTGATGGTATTATAAATTAAGCCCCAAAAATGTTTCCTTTAGAATTCAATGTGTTATGTTGCAACTATGATTCTTATTCTTACGCTCAAAAATTGAAGTTGTTTCCATCCACCCTTAAGGATGCTTCTTTATGTTGGTTTATTGGTTTAGGAACTAATACTATAAAAACATGGGATGAAATGAAAAAAATGTTCCTTGTAAAATATGATGATTCTTGCATAAACCGAGGAATAAAAGAGGAAAAGTTTAAAATGACACAAAGAAGATGAGAGTCTTGAAGATTACTTATAAATATTTCATTATACTGTTAAAATATCAAGGAAGAATCCTCTATATTTGGATACTCTTAAATTCATTTTACTTCATGGGATTAGAGATGAATGGATTAATGTGCTAAATTTAATGGTTAAGGGAGATATTTCTCACCTAACCTATCCAAAAATCTATGACTTGTGTATGCACATTTGTCGAGGGAATTCCAAATATGGTAAGGGGCCTAGGGATTTTATCTTTAGAGTCAACAAATCAGGCACTGGTGGGATAAGTAGATCAAATATTGGAAATTTATTAAACAAATTAAAAAAAAATATTCTCCGTACAGTTGGTTCTCAATTAGATACATTAACAATTAATCAAAAGAAATAAGTAGAGAATGAAACATTAATTATTTATTGTCCAAAATGTATAACAATACATCCTTTGAAATAATGTTCTTTCAATAATATTGAACTTTGTGGTATATGTATAGAAATTTATGATACAAAAGTATTCCCATATCTATCAGAATTCAAGGAAGCCTTCCAAATAAATCATGAAGCTACAAAGTAGTTGTGTTTATTTGCACCAAAAATACCTTGGAATCTAAGGACTTTAGGTATATCTCAAGATCCCTCTCACTAATTCAATTCTTATTATTCAAATCAACAATATCCCCAATAGAATTGGACCATTCCTATGCCATGGAAAGCATGGCCACCACAAAAATTCCAAACTCAACCTTGGTTATGGAATTGGATTGGCCTAAACCCTCTTATCCCTTTTCTTAAACCTCTTCTCCTTAACCATATTCAATCATTACTTTCAATCGACCATCGAGACCACCATACCACTAGGGATAATACGTGTCACCTTCACCGAGTTTTCTTAATCGGTCACCGGGCCAATGGGATACATAATAATTCCCCTTTTAAAACTTAACTCTGGTCTATTTTAACCATCCACTAGACACTAAGGATACTCTTCCAACTTCCATTTGTTTGGGTTTGAATCTGGTCATGGTGAATGGTTTATAAACCAACCACCGAACCACCATAATATAAATCCACTAGGGAAATAAAATCTAGGTTTTTTTAGGTATTAAGGTCATTATGGTTACCCTTTGTCACTGCCACATCTACGCCACACTTCTGGTATATGATTCGATTACCTCCATTGGTCTTCCAGTTGATAAATGCGCACAATTTCGTCTTGTTGTTTGTCATATTTATTTTTTCCCTTTGAAGTTCATAGGAACTTCGACTCACTTCTCTTATAGGGACTTTTTCTTCTCATAAAGGTAAAAAATATCAAAGGTTAATTGTATCACTCATAGATCTAATTCAAATTCATCAATCAGAAGGTGTTTACACATAACCCCAACCTCTCATTCATAGATTAATTAAATATTCAAACATATTAGTAGAGAAATGAAAACGCATAGTGATGGAGGTGTAAACACACAATTTTCGTTAAACCAAATTTTATACATATGGTTCTCCTACAAATCCAATTGACCTCCTACTTCTCTATTTTCCCAATTACACTCATTTGGGCTCTTCTTTATCCCCAACAACCCATCTAATTCAAGATGAAAGCATTACATGAATGTTTGGAAGGTGAAACTTCCAGATCTCAAACAAACTCCTAAAATCTATAACTAATTACATAAAGTAGAACCTTTGTCCACTCTGTGGTTTCATGCCTCAAAGGCTTGTACAAATAATGGAGAATATATAACTATCTCCATATTCGGATCACATATTTACTCAAATTGGAACATTTTAACTAAACCAACCTTATCTACATAGTTGTGAGGATCTCATCCTCTTCAACATCTTATCCTTCTAGAGGCTCAAATTACAAGATGGTTTCAAGAGAGATTCTCTTGCATCACTTGGCAACATGGTTGGGGAGGACTTGCCTATGGAACCATGACTTCTCATCCTTATCCTATGCAACAAAAATACACCCAATATCCTTCACAAAAATAGTATCCCTTGCAAGTCCAACAACCATACCCTAATCATCTACCACAACCACAAATTCCGCAACCTCGAAAACTTCAATTACCATCAAATAAACCTACAAGACCTACACAACTTGTTCCTAACCTAAATAATAATGTAGCTCAACCCTCTTACAATGTTTAGCTATAGAATTTTCCCACTTATATGATTAGTCCTCTTGATCTAAATGATATTCATGTTACATCAAGAAATGTACTTCATCAGGATGCTCCTATTACTATTGAAGAACTAATAGAGGAGGAAATTTCTAATAAAACAAGTAATAATGATAATCCTAATGCAATAAAACAAAATTCTTCATCTATAATAAATCAAACACAACAATATAGTACTCCACCTTTCCCAAAAAGGTTGGCATTAGAAAATCAAATCAAGCAATCCAGATATGATTTATTAGATGAGTTAAAGAATGTTTGTATTAGAAATCCATTATTGTAAGAAATCAAAGACATACAAATTTATTCTAAGACAATAAGGGAATTGTGTATAAAGAAACCATGAAGGTAAAATAAAGACCACAAACAATGTAAGTTATTGGTAAAATGGAATACCTTATGTCAGGTAACATTTATATGAAAATATATGTTGATCTGAGTAGCCCCATTATAAAAATTCATATCAATAATGTTGCAATTTAAAACACATAAATATATTTAGGAGAAACAATAATTTTTTTCACAAAATGTACCATGGATGAATTGAAATTGTCTAATCTCCATGATACATCCACAATTTTACAACTAACTAATAAAGAAACAATAAAACCAGAAGGTGTATTAGAGGATATAATAGTTTCCTTGGATTCTTGTGAGTAACCTATAGATTTCAAGTTTCTATAGACAAAATCTAACTTGGGTTGTAACCCATTAATCTTAGGGAAGCCTTGGTTAGCTACAACTGATGCTTTTATCAGTTGTAGATTAGTGGATATGACAATTGCAAACATGGATCCAATTAAGAAATTCAATTTATATCCACCTACTAAATCTTTAACTGAATCAAAATTTACACAATTATTTCAATATACAAATACTGATGAGGAATTAGTACAACCTATATTAACTATTGACCAATTTATGAATATGAAAAATAATATCGAGGAAAATCAAATAATTAATTTTATCAATAATTTTGATTTTACTCAATATCATGGGGGGCAAGATACTTTCGGTCATAATCACATCTTGGATAAATATTTTCAAGAACAATTTACTATGGACACTATATCAACAATTCCATTTTCAATAACTTCTATTAATTCAATATCATAATTAAGTAGCACGACTATTGAAATTTATCAAGGAAAAACCTTAAATATCAATTCTAAACTTGAAGAATTTAAAAAAGAACAATTAATCAAGAAGCTATGCATTCTAGTGCATTCACATGGGAATATATTGACATATATGGAATCCATATTAATTCATGTATTCATCATATTTCTATATAGGATAATTATATGCCAATCAGACAACCCCAAAGACATATGAACCCACTCTTGTAGGAAATTGTAAAAGATGAATTGGAGAAACTACTAAATGTTAATTTTGTATATCGAATTTATGATAGTCAATGGGTATATCCATTAGTGATTATTCCTAATAAAAATGGGAAATGCCACATTTTTTTAGATTATAGGGAATTGAATAAAGAAACCTTGAAATATCATTTCCCCTTACCATGTATATATCAACTTAGATACATTAGCAAGGAAATAATACTTTTATTTTCTATATGGGTTTAGTGGTTATAACAAAATCCAGATTGCTATAGAGGATCATGATAAGACAACATTCACAGTCCCATGGGGGACATACGCCTACAGAGCATTACCTTTTGGGTTGTGTAATGCACTTTCTACTTTTCAACATGTCGTACTAGGTATCTTTTCTAACTTGATCCATGATTGCGTATACATATGTATATGTATGATTTCACTATGTATGGAAATGATTTTGAGGAAGCATTATAAAATTTAGAAAAAAAAATTAATCATATGTCAAGAAACTAATTTGGCATTAAGTAATGAACAATGCTATAGATTGCAGACTGAAGGAATTGTTTTGGGTCATTATGTCTCATCTGTAGGAATAAAAGTGGATCCATCAAAGATAGAAGTCATTTACAATATTCCAGTGCCGAAGACCCAAAAATATGTTAGGATTTTCTTAGGACATGTTGGTTACTATAGAAAATTTATTGAAAATTTCACAAAAAAATAATCTTCGTTATTTAAACTTCTCACTAAAGATTGTGAAATTTTCTAGAATGTTCATTGCCGCATTGATTTTGAAACTCTAAAAGAAAAAAATTACGTAGATCCTATTTTAATAGGGCCAAATTGGTCCATTCCATTTCATATATCTATAAATGCTTTAGAAACAACTTTAGAAGTAATGCTAGAAAAAAAAAAATGAATTATATTATGCCATTTATTTGTGAGTAAAAACATGAGACCCCCTGAATTGAATTATACAGTTATTGAAAAAGAGTTCCTTGTAGTAGTGCATGACATCAATAAATTTAGGCACTATATTACAATATTTGAGATCTTCATCCACACTATTCATTCATCCATTAGATAAGTAATGAACAAACCAATTACTAATGGTAGGATTACTAGGTGGCTTCTTTTGTTACAAGAATTTAATATCACTATATTAGATAGACCTAGGAAAGAGAATGTAATTGCATATTTTATTTCTAGGATGCATAATGAAGGTGAATTAGTTCGTATTAATGATAATTTTCCCTATGAGCATCTCTTTGCAATATATACTAAATTTCCTTGGTTTTCAGATATCTCTAACTGTTTTGCTATAGGAAAGTTACCTCAACACATTTCCTCAAAGGAGAAGCATAAGATCATCAAAATTAGTGTCACATATTCACGGATTGGTGGAGAAAGTTTCCATATTGGACTTGATCTAATAATTAAGAGGTGTGTAATATGTGATGAAATGTTTGACATATTGAAGGCATGCCACGATGATCCATGTGGAGGCCATTTCGTTGATAAAAGAAATACATACAAAGTACTTTATCTCAGGTAGCGTTGGCGTACTCTTTTCAGAGATGCTAAGAAGTATGGCAGAATATGTGATAGTTTTTAGTGGATGGGTGTTACATGTCAAATTTTCACACCTAGTTACCTCTCCCTAAGTGTCATAAGTGTCATATAAGTGTCTCATACACCTCAACACCATGGAATAACCTATGTCACAATCCCTAGTCAATGTGGAGGAGGGATATATTACATGAAGGAAAAAATACCAAGTGCACCAGAGATGATTTTAGGGGCTAAATTTCGTTCATGGGATAATTTTCCATGGTTTTTCCAAAGACCAGATTCTCTATTTTAAAAATGATTCACCCAAATTCTATAGAATAAAATTATCTTACCTTCAAAATCGCCAAAAGTTTATAAAATCTATATAAAATACTTAGAAATTTGAATATTTTTACAAAAATATCGTCGAACATTTATAGTTGACATATGAAGGATTAGTAAGATTTGCCACAATTTCTACATTTTAAAATAAATTTCCATCCTTAAAATCATCCTTGAAGTGCACATGCATTATTATTAATATTCATGAAAAAGAAATTAATTAAGTGTGAGAATCCACCTCACATTTGGTTTCCTATTTTTTAGGTAAGGTGGAGGATCTCATGGATGGTTCAAATATTTCCTCCTTAAAATCCTTGAGATATATTTCCTCCCTAAAATCCTTAAGAAATATTTTCTCCCTAAATATCTTGGAGATCCCATTTTAGTGGATCTGATGAGTGATCCTCTCCATGGTGGTTAAGCATCAAAATCCTATATAATGAGGGATTTCCATGGAGAAAAAGGTGGAGATTTAAGGTATCAAACCTATGGTCTGGGGACAAAGATTTAGGATATCAAACCTATGATTTTGGGAGCTTTTTGCAAGGGTTGGAAGAGGAGGACTTGGGGAAACTGCTGCAACTACATCTACATTATGTAAGTATTTCTTTAAGAGTTCTCATTAATATATTGCTTGGCCTATTTCCTTCTAACCTATGTCTCTTTGCATATGTTTGTCTTATAGATGGATTTGATTGGAATAATCTTATAGAGTAGAGTAGGAGTTCTTTTTCTTGTTGTCCATTGCATTGCAGGTGTCAAACAATGCTAAGGAGCTCAGAGATCAAGCTCAAGTTGGAGCAGCGAGGACAAACATCGGAATAAGGTGCATTACAATTTCTTCCTTATCCTTCTATTTTTGATTAGTTAGTTAGATTCAGAGGAATGTTAGTGTCCATTTTCCCTTTTCTGTCTTGGTATAGGGGTTTAGAATCCAAGACGATATTCACCTGTCTACAGGGGAATTTTCCTACAATATTAGAAATTGGCGACTCCACTGGGAAGGAAATTGACTTGTATTTCCTTGGATCATCCCTGAAATTTTCCCATATTGTATATCATTTTCTTGTTTTTTATTGATCTATTTCCTTTCTCCCCTCTTCATTGAAAATTTCACAAAATTATGGCAATTTTGGGTGAGTTTTTTTGAGTTGTTTGGCTCTGTTTTGAGTTTTTGAGAAGGGTAGAGCTCCTTTGTAGTGAATCATAGAGAACTAATATGTAATAAGTGCTCCTCTACAGTGTATTACAGAGTACTATAGCTCTCTATGCCCTTGATTTAGGGAGCGTTGATCTCCTATTTTGGTGTTTTCTACCCTTTTCTGCTCAGTTTTTTTAGTCTGTCTTGCAGAGATATTTTCCTAGAGTTTGTACATTGGTTTGTGGATTTGTTTGGGTTGAATATTTGATACTTATCATTATTTGTTTTCTTGATTTGAAATTTCACCTTTTCAAATTCCGATATTTCTCTTTCTTTCTTCTAGTTTTGTGAGGACAATTTGAGTGATTTCTCTTTCTCCTTATCAGTTTTTGGATTATTCTATGAAATTTATTGTATTCCTTGAATGCTTATTGATTGTCAAATCCTTGAATGAGTTCTTGTTTGAATAGGCTATCTTGCACTTTTTTTCTTTCAATTCTCATTGCTTTGAGTGCATGCCTTGTTTGAAGCCCTTTTTTCTTCATGTTTTTTGCATCTGCATCTGACTCTTTCTTTTAACTGAAAGTAGTTTAGCATTAAAGGATTTGCATTTATTTTCTTTCGTCCTTTTGGTTAGTGTAGATAGGTTGATTTCCTTTGTGAATTGGGTGTTTTGTTGAAGAAAGTGGAACCTCTTCTTCGTCCTATATGTAGGATTCATTGAAGAAAAAAATTTGGATCTCATCTTTTGCATTATTTTGGAGTCGAGTCTTAACATCATCAGTTTCACTTTCGCACCCTTGAGTAAAACAACATCCCTAAAATTAAGTGCTTATAAAACTGATTAGACATTTTTATATTTTCTAGTAGTAAACCTACATTAGCAAGTGTAGGGCTTTGGAATAGGTCGTGAAGATAATTTTCGAAATCCATCAGACAAACATAGAATCTTGTTCTAGGGAGCAGTAAATACAAATGTTCGTATAAGAATAGATGGGATCCTCCTCTCACATAGGGGTTATGCGCGAGGTCACGTTCGAGAGAGAAACATATATTATCCCTCTGAGGATTAACCATTCGTAGTAGACAGATCATATTTTAGGGGATCTTCTTGAGGTCCAACTGTCTTCATTTGGTCTTTGTGCTTTGTGAATTTTGAATCCGTTTGGGGTCCTCTGGAGTTCTATCGGTCCACTTTTCCTTGGTTCTCTTGAAGGATTTTAGACTTATTATCCTACGCATATGTTTGGACTTGTTTGTTGACTATACCCACCCAAAGGCTGACTGCGAGTTGGTGACCTTAGTAGACATAATATTTAGGGTATTTACACGAGGTGATGGTGAAGGGAAGTCTTCACTGTACCTGAAACAAATGTTGGTCAAACTCACTCAGGCTACTTGGAGGGTAAATCCACGTTTATTGTGTGGAATCTTTCACCAAGGCATAATTCCATTAAGCAGGTCTCCAACATAACTGATCAACCCTCTCTATCCCATACCCTTTCTATCTTGATCTCACAATGTTGGATTTCATCACCAACTAGTGGTTTGATTGTGGGAAGGTTTATTTGTTTGTTTGTTGCTCAGATTTTTAGCATGTGTTGTTTTTTTTCCTTAGTGGACCTTAGGTCGAGTCAATGTAAATGGAGTCAACTCCTGGGAGTATCAATGGAGGAACCCATTTTCCCGAGGAACCGTTTTCCTTTCCTTCTTTCAAAAACGTTGGTCCTTCGTGCATTGCCACACTGAGTCTTTCGAGACTCATGATCAGAATACTAGTTTGATTGTTCCCCACTCCAATGATCTTGAATATTCCCAGTTCTTCGAATGCACCTGGTGATTCATATGTAAGCACACCACCCACACATCAACCTCATGTCGACCTTTCTCCTTCTTCACCCATCATGTCTCCTTCCCTTTCTCCTTCTTCACCTAGTGAAATCGGTTGATAAGAAGAAGAAGAACCAGAAAGGGACCAAGCCTCCAACCACATCAGATCATGTTGGATCCAACCAAAAAGCTATGGTGAATTGTACTAGGAGTGATGATAAAGTCGACAATATTCAAATGCAGAATCCTAAACCCAAATTCCCTTGTAGTCTTTGTAAGGGTGACCACTTTCTGAGGGATTTACCTAGTCTCCCCAAGGTCTTAGAAATGTGGTCTTCCACATTATCATCCCCTACAAGACATGTTGGTGACACCCTATAAGATAGTGACATTAAGGTTAGTAAGAAGAATAGAACTGACAAATTTCCTTTCTTTTTATGCAAAGGTGATCATTACTCTCGCATTTTCCCTCATATGGATGAGGCTTCTTATATTTTGGAAAATATTTAACTTCCAACTGGTTATCATAAGATTTATCCCAAACCGTCATTAGTTGATGAAATTTTCAATATGGTTCCATTCCCAGTCAATCTGGTTGATCAGGTGGTCAATCTGGTTTCATCCTCAGTTGACCCAAAAACCCAAGTAGTTGATCCAGTTCTGTCATTGATTATCCCCAATATTCATCTAAAAAGTGAAACCCAAGTGATTGATCGAGCTTCATCATCGGTCAGTCTCACTCTTCATTTGAATAGTGCCAAAGTGGTTGATCTAGTTACATCACCGATTGATCCCACTCCTCCCTTGAAGAGTGCCAAAGTGGTTGATCCAGTTCCATCATCGATCAATCCCACTCCTCCTATGAAGAGTGCCAAAGTGGTTGATCTGGTTCCACCATCGGTCGATCCCACTCCTCCCCTAAAGAGTGAAACCAAAGTGATTGATATGGTTCTATCATCAGCCGATCCCACTCCTCATTCAAAGAGTGAGGATGTCACACGGGTCTACCTCATTAATACTGATTCACCCAGACAAGGGGGAACTTTGCCCATCCCGATGGCACCCCCTTCAAGAAATAAGATGATTCCTATTAATTGGAATCATTTGACAGAACCTCGTCTTCCTTATTACGTACCTTTCCAAATCACCATGTAGGTTTGTGATAGGAATATTCCTAACACTATAATACACAAAGGTTCTTCTGTTAGCATCTTATCTGCTAATGCTTGGAAATATTTTGGTTCATTGCAACTTGCACCCGTGACTCAGAATTTGTTGACCTTTGACAGAAGAGTTAGTCAACCTTTAGGGATACTCCCTCAGTTTTTGGTTACTTTGGGAGGAAAAATAGTCTACATCTGTGTGATGTTAGTTCACGACCCGTTGGACTTTAACCTGCTTCTTGGGTGAGACTTTGTCTACCTTATGAGATATTTTGTGTCCACTCTCTTTCGAGTGATGTGTTTCCAACACAATGAAAACATAGTAACAATCAACCAACTTTCATTCATTGACCCTCATCTGATGCTCAACCATCCACCCTCCCTAAATGGTCTGTACATTCCAGTGATATCCGCCCCACCACGAGTTAATATATAATGATTTGTCCCATGCGTTCAACCCCGCATGAGAGGGAATATCTCCCTTCTCCTGACTTATGTCTAATATTTGACATGGTGACCTCTTCGATAGGGATATTAGAGACATATATCCCTACCCTTATTGAGGTTGTCGACATGTTTTCCTTCCAAAGTGTTTTTCTTCCATCTAGCGAAGATATCTTGGAATCCATGATTGATGCTTATCCCTTGACATGTATTCGTTCTAGATCATTGTCCTCTTGGAGGCCATGACCAAGATAGAGCCACAAGTATAGTTTTAGTTCTCTGTGGAAAGATCGTTAAAAAATTAAACAAAGGTCGCAAGCATAGTTTTTCTTCTCTTTGGCAATCTCGTTAAAAAATGAAACAAAATCCATGAGCATAGTTTTATTCTCTATAGAAAGCTCGTTAAAAAATGAAACATAAATTCGGACATCGAACCCAAAGCCATGAGCATAGTTTTTCTTCTCTGTGGCAAGCTCCTTAAAAAATGAAACAGAGGTCATAAGCATAGTTCTTTTCCTGTGTCAAGCCCGTTAAAAAATGAAATAGTCACCTCTCCTAACAAGTCGTGTATTTCTCTAGATCTCGTAGATATTGAGTCGAGTCTTTAGCTAGATCTAGTAGATTTTGATTTGATTCTTTCATTAGATCTCGTAATTGAACCTTCCTTTCATCCGCCCTTATCCTTTTTCTCCATCTAGTACATAAATTGGTGACAACCTCAAAGTTGGCGAATAAAATGAATCTTGTGGGGGCATGTCTCCAGCCTTTGATTATCATTCTAGAGTTAAAGTTATTTCTTTTCAAGTTTGGGGTAGGGTACCAACCATCCATGGGTATCCCTACCTTTGGAAATTATGTTGGGAATTTACAAGCATAAGTTTAATTTTATTTCAAGCTTGTGTAAAAATGAAACTAATACTAAGCTTAGTCTTTGTTCTTTCTCATGCTCGTAAATACAAGAGATGGTGACTGAGTAAATGTTTATCACTTTTTGGACTCGTAAAGGTTCTATGAAAAAGGAACCCCTTGGAGTCTCCTTTAAGCCCTTTTCAAACTCTCTAAACATGAAAATATTCCCGAGTTATCTTGCTTCCTTTCACACTCATTAAAAGGTTTGAAAGGGAATCTTTTGAGTTGTATTTTATCTCTTTTTTGGCCTCTTGAGACTAAAATTACGAAAAAGGACAACCCTAGAGTCACCTTTAAGTTATTTCTAGACTCTCTAAACATGAAAAACTACCGAGTTTTCCTTCTTTGGACTCACTAAAATACACATTGAAGGGTCCATATGGGGACAAACCCTTACTTCTTATAGTTCGTTAAACAAAGGAAGAGGAACTTACCAAAGGTGAGTTATATTGAGCATGTGTTACCCTCCTTGAGATCGTTAAATTAAAAATAGGTACTCATCTATCTGGGTGGGGGGGGAATTGAAGGAAGTGGGTCAATGTTTTGAGAATCCTTTATGGCAGCTTTTGTCACCCTTGAACATGGCACCTGTTTGCATCTCGTCTTACAGTTGGGTAATCCGATTGTCTCTTAGTCATACCAATTCTATGTGTCGCCATACTTTTTTTTCCATTCGAAGAGTTCTATTATTGTTGTCACATTGTTGTTAAAAAAACAGGATTGCGGAGCAATAAAATAAAACAAATGCGGAAATAAAACACAGAAGATACACTATATAATAGAGACACAAATATACATGGTTCACCTAGTGTGGGATACATCCACTAGTGAAATTTTCAGTTCATTGCTTTATTATTATCTAGCAAATGAAGGGATACAACCTACATCAAACCCATTGTAACTTCCTCTTATTTCTCTTACAGTCTCCTATCTGAGAAAACAATATTCTCCATGATACACAACCGTGATACATTTCTCTCATAAGAGAGGTTTCCTTATAGGGAAAAAAACCCTAACATAACTTCTATCGTTAGATTTGCAACCTTATAATGAACGATCCATATTTACAATGAAATTACAAGATACTTTCACAAGGCAATTTTTCCTTTGGGGGCTTCGCCCCCGAACCCTGTAGAGGGGGTAACCCCCGTATGCACTCCCCCGCATGGAAGAGTGTACATACTTATGGGGTGTAAATACTTCATGGGGTATAAACATGGCTGAAAACAAAATTCCTCTGAATCAGGAAGATAATCAGGCTCCACAACCAACAATCTCCCACTTGGAGATTGATCTCAACAACTCCAATGTTGTTGTATATGTTGGACTCTGAAGCTTCTTGGACCTGGAAAATTTATCATCTTCATATTCATTCTTGAAGACCAATTGAAACTGAGCAGGAACTCAGATTCTCCTTGGTTACTCCCTTTGCTAACATGTCTGCGTGATTTTGGCTAGTGTGTATCTTTTCCAACTTCAAATATCCATCTTCCAAGGTGGATCATATGAAGTGGTACCTCAACTGTATATTCTTAATCTTCGAATGGAAGGCTGATTTCTTTGCAAGATGAATGGCACTCTCACTATCATAGTATAACATGTTATTCTCCTTCTTCTCTCCCAATTCATCCATAAACCTCTATAACCAAATCATCTCTTTACTAGCCTCCATAGAAGAAACATACTCTGCCTCTATTGTTGAAAGTGCAACAACCTTTTGTAGTTTTGACATCCAACTTACTGTTGTTCCACCTATAGTAAAAACATACCCTGTGGTGCTTCTTCTACTGTCTTTATCACCTGCCATATCTAAATCAAAATATCCCTATAGAAAATTTTTTGAACCTCCAAAACATAATGCATGAGTTGCAGTACCTCTCAAATACCTGAGAATCCACTTTACTGCCTCCCAATGTTCTTTACCTGGATTGTTCATATACCTTCTCACAATTCCCACTGCATGTGCAATATCTGGTCTTGTGAAAACCATTGCATACATCAAGCTACCAACTGATGATGAATAACGGACCCTGGACATGTATTATATCTCCTCATGTGTCTTGGGACACATTTCCTTAGTTAATTTTAAATGGAAATCTAAACGTGTACTAACCGGTTTTGAATTCTTCATTCTAAAACTCTCCAACACCTTCTCTATGTACTCACCCTGAGACAATGTTAATTTGTGATTTTTCCTATCTCTTGTTATTTGCATACCAAGGATTTTCTTTGCAGCACCCAAATCCTTCATCACAAATGAATTAGCTAATTTTTTCTTGAGCACATTTATATCCTTCATATTAGACCCTGTAACAAGCATGCCATCTACATACAATAGAAAGATAATATAGCTTCCATTTTCTAGCTTTTTGAAATAAACAAAGTGATTAGAATGACATCTACTATAACCTTATTCTATCATAAACCTATCAAAATTCAAATACCACTTCCTTGGAGCTTGATTTAGACCATACAAACTCTTATTCAACTTGCATACCAAATTCTCCTTCCCTTTGACCTCATACCCCTATGGTTGTTGCATATAAATCTCTTCCTCGAAATCCCCATGAAGAAAATTTGTTTTAACATCTAATTGTTCAAGATGCAAATATTCTACTGCCGTAAGACTTAAAATAGTCCTAATTGAAGTCATTTTAACAACAGGAGAAATAATTTCATCAAGATCTATACCTTTCTTTTGTGGGAACACCTTTACAACAAGTCTATCCTTGTATCACTTTTCGCCTCCATATTCTTCCTACAACATGTAAACCCATTTATTCTACAATGCTCTTTTTCCTGCAGGCAACTGAACCAAATCCCAAGTCTAGTTATTTACCAAGGAATCCATTTCCTCCTTCATGCCTTGCTCCCACTTCTTTTTGGTGTCTACCTGCATTGCCTCTTCATAACATTCTAGTTCACCAGAATCAGTCAACAATAAATAATACAATGAAGGAGAGTATCGTTCAGGGGGTATACTTAGCCTGGTAGATTTTCTAACAACACTTGCAGGTGTTTTAGGTACCTGTTGCTCCTGTTGTTGTACATTTTTATTTTCTGGTTCCTTTGAAATTTCTTTTTCAGTGATCTCATCAAGCACTGTGTATTCTTGTTTTTATTTTCCTATTTCTTTCCCTTCAACTGATCTTTGTACATGACCTTATCATTGAATATGACATCTCTACTCCTAATAATTTTGTTATTTTCATAATCCCATAAGTGATAACCAAAATCATTAACACGATATCCAATAAAGGTACACTTCTTGGATTTTGCCTCAAGCTTTGTTCTATTTTCTTTATCAATATGGACAAATGCTTCACAACCCAAAATTTTCAAAAAAGAATAGTTTACCTTTTTTCCTGTCCATTCCTCCTCTGGAATTCTACCATCCAAAGAGCTTGAAGGTCCTTTGTTTATTAAGTAAACAACAATATCTACAACATATGCCCAGAACTGTAAGGGAAAACCAGCATGCAATCTCATACTCCTTGCATGCTCCATGATTTTCATGTTCATCCTTTCTGACACACCATTTTCTTGTGGTGTTCTTGGAACTGTATTTTCTCTAGGAATCTCATGGTATTAATAGTAATCATCAAACTCCTTGCTTCAATATTCACCTCCATTATCTAATCTGAGACACTTCATACTTTTTCTTGTCTCATTCTCAACCAAAGCTTTCCATTTCTTAAAAGTATCAAAAACATCATCTTTTTGTCAAATGCAATAAACCTAAGTTTTTCTAGTTGCATCATCAATACAAGTAACATAATAATGAGACACCAAGAGATAATACCTGAGCTGGTCCCCATACATCTATATGCACAAGCTCTAACCTTTCATTCTTCTTTTCTTTTCCAACTCTGAGAAATCTGACTCTCTTCTATTTTCCATAAACACAATGCTCACAGAAGTCCGAATCATTTTTTTTAAGATCTGGCAACAAATTTCTTTTGTGAAGTATTTGCATTCCCTTCTCACTCATGTTTCCCAGCTTATCATGCCACAGTGTTGTATCCACTCCTGTAGAATCTAAAGAGATAGAAGAGTCATTATTACCAGTACATAAATACAATGTACCTACCTTCTCTCCTTTTTCTATCACCAATGATCCTTTGATGACCTTCCACGTCTTATCTGTAAATATGGATATCAAACCTTCACTTGCCAACTACCATGTTGAAATTATATTTTTCCTTAAATATGGAACATGTATTACCTTTTTCAACAACCATTGGTTTCCATTGCGTTGCTTTATTTTTACCTTTCCCATTCCAACAATTTTGCATGGTGCAACATCACCCAAATGAACGTATCCAAAATCACTTTGAACATAATCTAGAAAATGTTTCCTATGGGGTGTGGCATGAAATGAAGCCCCTGAATCTACTACCCAAGACTCAAAAATATTATCTACAGAAAGAATCAAAGCATCTTGTAACACATCACTTGTTACATCTTCTTCATGATTTCTCTCCTGCTATCTATCTCTTTGTTTCTTTGGAGATCTGCAGTCTTTCTTTAGATGTCCTTTCTTCCCACAATTCTAGCATTCTATCTTTCCAAGTCTGGATTTGGATCCGCCCTTCCTAGAATTCTCGCGATTCCTTGGGCCCTTTCCTCTATCCTTTTGTCTACCCCTGTTCTCCATGTTCAACACATTACCTAATGTCTCACCTATTCTTTTCCATCACATTTCCTCACTAAGGATAACACCAACAACATCATCAAATTTTAAAGTATTTGAACCAAAGACAGAGTTACTTACAACCATGACCAAGTTGCTCCATCTTTTTGGTAATGAGCATAATATTAGAAGAACCCTAACCTCATCATCAAAGTCCACTTTTACAGAACTTAGTTGATTAGTAACTTTATTAAATTCATTTAAATGATCTACAACAGACCCACCTTCTTGTTGGATAAATTTCTATTTTCGACACACTAGTTCAGTGGGAGTTAACTGACTAGTTCTATTTAGACTTTCTATTTTTACCATCACTATTACACATGCATGCATTCCTAAGGAAATCTAACTACTTGATTGTTTTTCTTAATTATGGAATGTTTTTTCCTATGTATGAGTGTATTCCACTCATTCATTGTATCATATTGATCATGATCTATGTATCAATCATCAGCTCAATGGAGTAGTGTGAATATATTTTCTCATTCTTCCATATTGAATATCTCTTCCTTTCTTGATAATATTTGTTTGTACTTGATTTAGATAGATCTGCTGTGTAACTTTCCATGAAATACTGACATGGTATCAGAGCTATGCTGCTTGGAGCAAGCCAGACACGCCAAAGAATAAGGAAAATCGGAGTTTCGATGAGCTAAATCCATGGTCATAAATTTTAGTAGTTATTCCTCCCAAAATATTATGTGTTTGAGGAAATGGCTTGCGATGAAAGTAAATAGGCCCATTTTGGAAGTGGGTTTTCAACTGTTTGGCAAGATTCTTTACTTTTTTCTCAGAAAGTGAGTTGCATGATAGCCTCCTAAAACTGATGCGAATCTGTGTCCGTACATTTCCACATTCATTTCTCCCAAAATATTACATTTTGGAGGAAACGACCTATTATGAAAGTAAATCGACCCATTTTGGAAGTGGGTTTTCAACCGTTTGGCTACATTCCTCTCTTTTTTATCAGAAAGTAAGTCGCAAGATAATCTCTTGAAACTTATATGAATTCTTAATTTCTTAATTTTTCACTTGCAGATTGAGAGTAAATTTTTAGGGGTTCTTCTAATCAGTGGTAGAGATGGATATGACAACTATTATAAAACCAAACTTGGTGGTAATCCTCACACCATACAATTATTTTGATTTGAATCCCAAGGCATAATTTCAACTCAAAAGGAAAGGATTGTATAAGTTGATGATGGTGACAGAAACAGAACCTACATCAGTGATTGAGAAGATGAGATGGGTGAACCGTAAGGATGAGGACACAAGACTACTTCTTGAGTTAATATCCATTGATTTGTGGTTTCATGTTGCCGCATGAAAGACTTCAAACGAGATCTCGACCACGTTGGAAGGACTCTTTGGAAAGAAGGATGAGATGCGAGGTCATATGCTTGAGGTAGAGTTGAATACTTTAGACCCTAAAAGTTTTGATAATATACAAGATTTTTTTACTAAATTTAAATCTTTGTTATTAAGCTTGGGTGAATGTGGTATTCATAAGTATACACAAGAGAAACAACTTATTCTAAAAATCTTGGCAGCTAGGACCAGAATACACTGTATATGTCTCTAATTTCCATTTTGGCATATGTCTTTTTGGAACAAATTGGAAAATGACTACATTGGCTCAGTACATTGAGTCTCTTACACAAGAGCAGACAAAACTCATACATATGCGCCTCATGAAAGATGCCAAATCACATGCACTCACCATGCAGGATGGAAAAAGGTCATTCAAACAAAATAAGAAGGAGGGATATTCCAAATCCTTTAATGATTATTCAAGTTCCAAAGACTCTTCAGATTCCAAGAAGAAGAAGAAGAAGGGAAAGTAGTGCACTTACTGCAATAAACCGAATCATGAAGAATCCACATGCATGAAGAAACAGATCGATCTTATGGCACATTCACTTCATCGTAACAACCTTGGAAACTTCATTCCATAGGGAGTCAAGAAGCAGAAGGAAGAATATCCTTCTCCTAAGAAAGGTAATCATCATGCTCTTGTTGCAATTAATTCCTCATCCGATTCATGGATTAAATATCCTAGTGCAACCCATCATATGGTAGCAAAAGAGGAAGTTTTATCTTCCTTGAGTCCATGCTCAAGACCCCCTATTCTCATGGGGGATAATACTCCAGTAGCAGTAGCAAGAGAAGGGAGAGTGGAACGCCACAATGACAGTTTTGAGAATGTTTTACATGTTCCAAATCTTTCTATGAATCCACTCTCAGTTTATCAGATCACTTAGAAAGGTAAAAAGGTTGAATTTACATCAGATTTAGTTTCAGTGATTGACATGCATGACAATTCCATCATTGCAATTGGTGAGGTGGATCACAAGTCAAGGTTGTATAAATTCACTAAGTTTTCTGATGATGACTCCTCTATTCTACTTACACATAAGGAGAGTACTTTGCATGCACCTCCAGTGCAACATGCATATACTCTTATTCTTCCATTAGTTTCATACATCAAAGATGATTCCATACACTCAGATTCCATGCATGGAAATAAGAAGGTAGTACATCCAGATAAGAATCTATCGCTGAAGCTTCAACAGATGCCCAAGAAGGCACATACCACACTTCAGGCAACAAGCAACCTTGTAGGGAATCCATTGAATTCGAGGACTCGATCTCAGCATGCGGAGCCTTCTCATGTGATGCCCATGCATTTCTATATGGTTCAATCTAGTGATCCAAAAAACTACAGTAGGGTTGTGGGAAATCCATTATGGAAAAAATCCATGTAGAAGGACTATGACTCACTCCTAAAAAACCAGAATTCGAACCTGGTTCCACATCCACCAGAAAGGTATTTTTAGGTGAATATGGGTCCACAAGATCAAGAAGTACAAGGCCCGATAGGTTGCCAAAAGACTTCATCAGATCCATAAATATTTCTACATCATCATGAAGACTTTCAATGAGCAGAAGTTTCAGACTTTGCGGGATCGTCTTGCAGTGAAGAACACAGTTGCCTAGCAGCTATCATTTTCTTCTTTTGATACATTATCTTTTGAGGGGGAGGTTTGTTCCCATGTCATTTTCCCTCTTTCCTCACTTTTATTCAGTGTTCATTAGTTGCATTGTACATGAGTACCTAAAATGGCCTAGTAGCCAGGACTCATTTTTTACTCCATAGTAATGTTCAGGGGGGGTGTTGGAGAAATTTCTATTTTCGACACACTAGTTCAGTGGGAGTTAACTAACTAGTTCTATTTAGAATTTCTATTTTTACCATCACTATTATGCATGCATGCATTCGTAAGGAAAGCTAACTACTTGGTTGCTTTTCTTAATTATGGAATGCTTTGCCCTATATATGAGTGTACTCCACCCATTCATTGTATCATATTGATCATGATCTATGTATCAATCATCAGCTCATTGGAGTAGTGTGAATATATTTTCTCATTCTTCCATATTGAATCTCTCTTCCTTTCTTGACAATCTTTGTTTGTACTTGCTTTAGCTAGATCTCCTGTGCAGGTTTCCACGAAACACTGACACTTCTGACATATTCATATTAAATAATCTCTTCATCAGAAATACCTTATTGGACGCCAAGGGTTTTTCATACAATTTAGCCAATGCGTCCATCCAAGCCTTCGTTGTATTTTCTTTTGAAATATTGAAAGCCACTGATGCTGCCAAGCTCAATTGTATCATTCCTAGAGCCTTTCTGTCAAGAATCTCCCATTCTTCATCCTTCATAGCCGTCGGTTTCTTTTCTACTCCACCCAATGATAGGAATAGATCCTTCTAATATAAATAATTTTCCATCTGCATCTTCCATAACTGGTAGTTTTGGCCATTAAATTTTTTGACCCTAAACTTTCCATCTTCCGACATTGCTCCCACTCAAACCAGGAACCCTCTTTTCCTGTGAGTTACCTTTCCTTCTGATACTAGTTGTTAGAAAAGTAGGATCGAGGAGCAATAAAATAAAACACGGAAGATACACAATACAATAGAGACACAGATATATGTGGTTCACCCAGTGTGGGTTATGTCCACCAGAGAAATTGCCAAGTCCTTGCTTTAATATTATCCAACAAACGAAGGGATACAACCTACAACAAACCCGTTGTAACTTCCTCTTCTTCCTCTTACAATCTCCTATCTCAAAATACAATATTCTCCATGATACATATTCGTGATACATTTCCCTCATAAGAGAAGTTTTCCTTCTAGGGAAAAAAACCCTAACATAAATTATACCATTAGATTCGCGACCTTATAATGAACGATCCAGATTTACAATGAAATTGCAATATACTTTTACAAAGCAATTTTTCCTTGAAGGGCTTCTCCCCTGATCCTCCCAGCTTGGGGGATATCCCCCCTGGACCCCGCAGAGGGGGTAACCCTCCTCTGCACTCCTCCACGTGGAAGAGAGTACATACTTATAGGGTGTAAATACTTCATGGGGTATAAACACGGCTGAAAACAAAAGGCCTCTGAATCAGGAAGATAATCAGGCTCCACAACCAACAATTTCATTATTGATACTCGTCGAATTAATGCTTCCAAGTCAGTTGTCATGCCGCATGATGTTCAAGGGAAGTTTCACTTCAAAACCATCCATCTGCATTATTTCCAGTTTCCATTTCATGTGTTAGTCCATACTGATTTTATTCACCATCTTACATCACGTTTTTGTGTCATTTTCATGTCGATGATGGGGTATACATCAAGGCCTTCCTTCGACGAGTATTTTCCTATTGAATTCAACTCATTATCTGGGAATTAGAATTAGAAACTAGTTAGTACCTTGGGACCTGCATGCCTCAATAGCAAGCCTCCTCGCTTTCGATAGTAGGTCTACATTATTGACCTCTAATTAGATGATTCCATGAATTTTTGACTTCAACTCATTTATTCACATTCGCTGGAATGTACTAGGGTACCTTGGGAGTCATTAACATCACTGGTGATTTCCCTTGCACTTGTTAATGGTTTACCTCAATGACCGATAATCAAGTAGTTTCTACCATGTTCAACATCAAAACATCTATTCACATGGCTATATTTCTACCACATCGGGATTGGGACGAAGACCCTGGGTTGAGAGTTCACTCTGATATCTTCTTTGTCTAGGATGTGAAAGGAGATCTTTTGATCATGTTGATATATAGACTATCACATAGATCCACATTGTATTGGTTTATGGATATGTTTTATCATCTTGTAGCTCCACTGTGTATTTATCATGGCTATGATCAATTCGTGTCCTAGAGGTATGGATCCACATTATATCTTTGGTGGCCATATACTTAGTCAATATATTTCATGGATCCATAGTGTGTTGGTCAACATTCGTGCTTTGATTCATCTCGTATTCTAAGCATAGGTATGTCTGCCTCGAAAATGGAACATATATTAATATTGTTTGATGGTTTTTTGCAGCTTATTCTAGGTTCTCCAACTCCACACCCTTGCATTGAATATTTGTAAAGTGTTTCGACCATCAGTTTCTCTTCTGAACTCACACTTTAGGGGTCATATTTTTACACCAAATTTTCACACCTAGGTACCTCATCCTAAGTGTCGTAAATGTCATATAAGTGTCTCATACACCTCAACATCATGGAATAATCTATGTCACAATCCCTAGTCAATGTGGAGGAGGGATATATTACATGAAGGAAAAAATACCAAGTGCACATGAATTATTATTAATATTCATGAAAAATAAATTAATTAAGTGTGAGAATCCACCTTACAATTGGTTTCCTATTTTTTAGGGAAGGTGGAGGATCTCATGGATGGTTGAAATATTTCCTCAAAATCCTTGAGAGATATTTCCTACCTAAAATACTTAAGAGATATTTTCTCCCTAAATATCTTAGAGATCCCATTTTAGTGGATCTAATGAGTGATCCTCTCCATGGTGGTTAAGCATCCAAATCCTATATAATGAGGGATTTCCATGGAGAAAATGGTGGATATTTGAGGTATAAAACTTATGGTCTTGGTAGAAATATTTAGGATATCAAACATATGATTTTGGGAGATTTGTGCAAGGGATGGATGAGGAGGACTTGGGGAAGCTGCTGCAACTGCATCTACATTCTGTAAGTATTTCTTTAAGAGTTCTCATTAATATATTGCTTGGCCTATTTACTTCTAACCTATGTCTCTTTGCATATGTTTTTATTATAGATGTATTTGATTGGACTAATCTTATAGAGTAGAGTAGGAGTTCTTTGTATTGATGTCCATTGCATTACATGTGTCATACAGTGCTAAGGAGCTTGAAGATCAAGGTCAAGTTGGATCAACGAGGACTAACATCGGAATAAGGTGCATCACACTTTCTTCCTTCTCCATATATTTTTGATTAGTTAGTTATATTCAAAGGAATGTTAGTGTCCATTTGCACTTTTCTATCTTGGTATAGGGGTCTAGAATCCAAGAGAATATTCACTTGTCTAGAGGGGAATTTTCCTACAACAATGGGCCAACCAGTGCAAGTTGAATAAATGCCTCTGCAAACCCAGGTACTCATAAATCGATTTGAAAAGTGGGCTCTAGACTTCATGGGATATATATTTCCAATGTCTAGAAAAAATAGGTATATTTTGGTATGTACTAATTATGTCACTAAATGGGTAGAATATAAATATATTTTACATGATACTGAACAAGCTATTGTAGATTTTTTATTTGAGGATATATTTACTCATTTTAGTGTCCCAAGAGAGATTGTTATAGATCAAGGCACTAATTTCACATCAAAACTTGTACATACAATCATATAGAAATACCGGATGAGGCATCAAAAATATTCCCCATACCATCCACAATCCAATGGGACAGTGGAATCTATAGAAAAATTTATCGAATCCATCTTAACCAAAATTGTTCAGCTACACCATCGATATTGGGAAAAACGGCTTCTACAGGCACTTTGGGGATATTAGAAAACATGGAGGAATACAACTAGGCATACACCACATTGTCTTGTATATGGTAAGAAAGTTTTGTTGTATATTGAGTTCCATATCAAGACTTTCAATACAACAACCAAGCTAATAATAGATCTCTCAGAAGCTTAGTAGTGGAAGATAACACAACTCAATGAATTGGATGAGATTCAACAAGATGAAATTCAACATACAACTATCATCCAAAAACAAACAATGAAATGGTATGACAAGTTCATCAGAAATAATAAATTCAAACCAGGGGACTGGGATCTCTTATTTGATTTGACATATAAATTTTTTAAAGAAAAGATTAGTACTCGTTGGTTAGGAGCATATGTGATAGAGACAATTTTTTATAATGGATCAGTTAAAATCAAAACTATTAATGTGGAAGGAATTTCTTTTCTAGTAAATGGGAATAAACAAAGGTTATATGAGAAGCATTCAAATAGAGAAAAAATTGTCCATAATTTTCTTCAACAACCAGAGATGGAGATAGTGAGTAAGGGAAATCCCTCACTTGGTCTTGTTTCAAATTGATCTTCCTTTATCCTATATATATATATATATATAAATATAAACAAAATAAAGTAAATAAAAATAAAAGTTCAGTTTGTGAAAACTAGTTTATTGGTGCAACTGTGCAAGAATTATGTTTGAAAACTAGTAATCTAGAAAACATAATTAAAGATTTTTTCATAAACCATAGGGTTTGTCCAGATTCTATTCAACATTTTTAGTGTTCCATCTTTTGATTTATTAGCATTAGAATTCTTTTCAGAGCATAGAAAGTCAGTTTTGTGCAGTACTTAGATCGATTCTTCTTTTCCAGATTTCAAATCCTAGGGAATTTTAGAGTTTCTCAAATTTTACATGGATTCCCCAAAATAAATTCAGTATTAGTTTATATAATGCTTAAGCTTTAATTTCTATTCAAAACATCAAATTTTCACTACTGCAACATTCTAGATTTCCTTTAGACCAAACATTTCAATTCAAATATAGAGTTCACAGATAAAAGGGTTATGTAGTTATAGTAACTTTTAGTTTCTACCAAAAGTCATTTGTACTTGTTTTTCAAGAAATTGTTAGACATTAACTTATTTTTAAAACTAGCATTAGAACAATGTATGAATTTCATGCAAATTTTCATGAAATTCAATTATGAAGTCTTCATTAGCAATCAACATCTTCATATTTTGATCAATCATATTCAGATTCCTCATCTATAGATTCTTGATCTTTATATATTCATCAAATTCTTCATAAATATCAACATTCTTTAGACCTTCATCAACATTTCTAGAATCTTCAACAATTCCAAAAAATTTCCCATATTTATACAACAAAAGAATAATTCACCTTCAACAGTAGAATCAACATTCAAATTCAATATGCTCCAACGCTAGCTTCAAAGGTGATCAATTTTTTGGCTACAGGTAAAACCAGGGTAATAACTTTTTAAACTAATTCTGAATTAAGAATTATGAGATGTGTGAAGAATTGGACAAATTAAAAATTTGATATACATCTATTCTTTTTTTTATCCTATCTTCGTACCATACTTTCCTATCCTATGTCATTTGTTACCTTTGAAAATCATACCTTAAGCTATTTTTTCTACTTATATATCAACACTAAAAAAATATGATTATATATGCATGTCAAAATCCTATTTTGACATGCATTATTCAAGGTGTTGATAGGACCAATAATTCCAAACACTACAATCTAATCATGTATAAGCATTGTCATAACTTCGAATAATTCCTTGAAACATAACTTCGAATAATTCCTTGAATTATTCGAACCATTTTGACTACAAACCTCATCATATCTTAAACATCTCTCAAGTTTTTTTTCCTTCATTCGAAATACATCATATCATCACTAGTTTTTTCCTTTACTCACAGTGACAAGAGTATTACTCGAAGCCAGACTCTCTCTAACCCTACAAATTTAATATGGGACCTATGATACGGCACAAACTAGTCGACATTGAAATCCTTGACGCTTATCCAAAATGTCAGAGATGATTTCAAATGATTGGATGGTTTCCTTTCCCGCATAAGTTTTAGGGGAACGATAAGCAAGTGACAAAATCCTTTGATAATTCATTTGATAGTACAAAATCTTGAATTGGTCACCTCCAATTACAACTACCTGAATCCTTGATTGCATGGGGTACAATATTCCACAAGGTAGAGAGAGATTTTTAAAGAACCAAAAGATAAAGTGGGAAGTTCATAAATAATTCCTCAAGGATCCTGCCTAGGTGGCAAATTGGAATAAATGTATGCCAACTTCATCATTAAAAAATAAGGGATATATTTTTTATACTTTAGAAATATGTGAACTATGAAGGAAGGTATGGGCTCATATTTTATTATCACCTTCGAATACTGATGCATTTTATAAAATGGCATGAAATAGATATGTTATTTTATCTAGTGAATAGTCTGAAGAAGATGGTAGTAACCATCTACCATGTCCTTAGGAGTTTGGAGAGAAACCTATTTCATTTTGGGTTGGCCAAAATATTAGTTGAGGCCAGATTTCAAGAGAAAAATGATAATTGGGTGGAATATTTGGTAAGAAATCATTTTATAGAAGCACCTACGCAACAAAAATTCAAAGGATCAAAATGCAAGAGTGCCAAAGTTATGGTTTCAGAAGCATAGCCAAAATTTCCCAAGTTGAAAATCTTGGAACGAGAACTCGAGATTCCTAAGATGGAGAATTTAGAGCCAGAAACAAAGAAGAATGAGGAACAAGAGCCTAAGACAAAAAAGAACAAGAATAATTCAAGAAATGGGATAGAAAAGGAGGACATGGTTTCAAAACTTGAAACTATAAAACCTAGAGGAAAACCTAGAGGAAAAACAATAGAGAAAATCAATAAATTCAAGACTAGAGGCTTGAATCCAGAAGTAGAAATTGGGGATAAAAATTCAAAATCCAGAGGATTTGAGGGAATAGTTGATGTTGTGCAAAATAAGAAGAGGATACCATGACATTGAAAAACATAATCCATTGACTTGGATTAGATTCCTTTACTAGAATTACATTACAATGAGACAAAACAAATTAAAAAAAAAAACACCAAAAACAGGCCAAAAATAGACCAAAAAACAATGCATTTTTTTTTCTTGGGGAATACACCCCCAAACCTCCAAACAGGGGGGAAGGAATCCCCTCCTTGTGAACCTCACTTTCTACCATTCTAGCGTAGAATACACGTGATAATCATGAAAAGAATATAACACATACCCAACAGGGTGGGGGCTCTCTTTCATTTTCTATATTTAGATTGTATGATTCACAATCCCTATTGATCCCACCAAAGTGGTTTCCAACTATGAATATTTGTATTAAAGGGAAAGGAATTGAAGCATATCACATCAAAAAACATCAAGGGAGGGTTGGGTACCTAAATTAATGTTATTGGTAAAGGCTTGGGTATTTAAGTCAATGTTATTAATCCTATTTGTGTTTTCTTTAGCTATGAAAACCAATAATATGGCAAAGGTTGTTTGCAAATAATAGTTCTCTACAAACAAATGGAACACTAATATTGATAGCTAAAACTCATAGAATAGAAAGATCAGAACATTTTACTAAGAGATAGGGAGTAGGTTATTAACATCTAGCATCCATAATTTAAACACTAATATGTCTACTTATATCTTCATTATACAGGCATCTACCTAAGGATTATTATATCTAAAGATGAAGAGGGCTGATTTTTCACTATGTTTAAAATTACAAGGACCCAAGGAAGAGGGCATGACATTGCTTGAAATTCCTTCATGAATCCTTTACTATTTAATTAGATAGAAAACAATCATCTTCTAACTAAAGAGGGCTGATTTTTCACTATGTTTAAAATTACAAGGACCCAAGGAAGAGGGCGTGACATTGCTTGAAATTTCTTCATGAATCCTTTACTATTTCATAATTAGATAGAAAACAATCATCTTCTAACTACTTTCTAGTGAATATTGGTCATTCTTGACTTGAGAGAAGCCCCTCATTAGGTTGAATATTTCCTAAGGTGGAATCTAGAGTTTTACTTGTAAAACAACAATCATTCTTACTAGAGACCCCACCATAATATGGAATCCCTCTCTGAGCCCAAATTTTCTTAAATACATCATTAAATAGTTTTCCAACATGACCTCTATTAAAAAAATCTACCAATATGACATTTGTCAAACTATTTTATAACAATCTTGTGAACTCTTTAATATTATGTGTTATGAGTTCATTTTATTTAAAATGTTACAACTACAATTACATATCTTTAAGTGAAAAGTTTATTTTATCGTTATAAATTAAAATGTATTTACATAAATACTCTGATACTTCCTTCTTATTTATCAAATGAAACAAATAACCTTATTTATAACAATTTTGTGAACTATTTAATATAATGTGTTATGAGTTTATTTTATTTAAAATGTTATTACTACAATTACATATTTTTATGTGAAAAGTATATCTTTATAAATTAAAATGTACTCACATTAATACTCTAGTACGTCCCTTTTATTTATCAAATAAAACAAATAATCTTATTAGTCTCTACCAAAGGGCTGGGATTATAGCAATGAGTTTTCCTTTGACTCTATATTAATTTATTGTTGACTTTAAATTTGTGTGCTACATCCAATGAGTAACATAGGAAATCAATATATGTATTTTTTTAAATAATAAAAAACATATTTTTCTAAAATTTTATTGGCTAATATCTTTGATGTGTTATTGCAGGCTTCACTTCCTTCAATGTATAAAATTTAGTACACAATTAATGAATTTGATAGTTTAACACGGATATTAAGTGCATTTATTGACAAGGATGTTGGGTGCATAAATATAGTATTTTGAATGCTTTGATTTCTGTTTTTATTTTTATTTTTTTCTTGAAATCTTAGTCTAAGGGATTGGGCTCGGCTAGATGTAGCCAGAATTGAATTTTAGGGTGGGTGAGACAATTTGGCTTTCTTTCCATGCAAGATTACCACTTGGTTGGTCACACGTACACTCACTCTCGTGCAAACAAACACAACAGAATGTGATGTTCAAACACGATCAATATTCTACAGAAAGGTGAAATGGATAGACTACCAAACCTTGGGAGTAACTAAGTTCCATTGATTATGGCAAGAAAAATATCTACTTGTAAGAGAGGCATTCTTTTAAGTGTGTTTGTTTTTAAGGTGTATTGGTTTGTTTTATTTAATGTGTTTGCGTGGGTATATATAAAGAAATAAATTGATAATAATAAATATATACAAATTAAATTAAAGTGAGAGTAATAAATATGATAATAGATAATGGTATACATTGTATATCACCATAATTTTTTTTAGGATTTAAAAAATCTCTTTATCCTTTTGTTATCCTTTTATAATTGAAATCTAAAGAGTTTATATATAAATAAGGTTTGGAATTTCAAATTCCATTGTGTGTTAAATGAAAATTTAACAAAGGTTGTATGTTTTTTATTAGTCTTGGGACTATAGCAATGAGTTTGTCTTTGACTTTATATTAGTTTATTGTTGACTTTAAATTTGTGTGCTACATCTAATGTGTAACATAGGAAATCAATATATGTACTTTTTTAAATAATAAAAAACATACTTTTCTAAAATTTCATTGGCTAATATCTTTGATGTGCTATTGCAGGCTTCACGTTCTTCATTGTATAAAATTTATTACACAATTAATGGATTTGACAGTTTAAGAAGGATGTTGAGTGCATTTATTAGGGGAAGTCGATCATATTTCCTAAACTTAACACAACTTTTTATGATTGGGTTGAAGCCTTGAATGATTGGGTTGAAGCCCGTGCCATCGAGGTGGACGAATATTTATTAATTATTTATGTAATAAATTTTCGCATGAGGTATCATCCTTGAAAATGGAAAAATACTTGGAAATTAAATTATGATAATGATGAATAGTTTTATTTATATATAAATTAACAATAAATATATCAAATTAATTAATATAATAATGTTTATATTTTAATTAATAAAAAGTATTAAATTAATTCATATACTAAAAATGATTAATACAAAACATTGCAAACTATAAGTTAGTCACAATAAAGTAAGAATGTGGCTAGTAATTATTCATCTCCAATTCCAAATCTACTTGGCAGGGACTAAGCTGCCATGCAACCCTTGTTTATAAGCAATCTCATGAACTCTTTAATATTATGTGTTATGGTTTCATTCAATATTACGAACTCTTTAATATTATGTGTTATCGGTTCATTTTATTTGAAATGTTACTACTAGAATTACATACCTTTAATACTCCCCTCTTATTTATCAAATGAAACCAATAATCTTATTAGTCCCGCGAGGGCAGTATAGCAATCATATGGCGTTGAATTTATATTAGTTAGTTAAGGTTTGAATTTTAAATATTTTTATGTTAGCTAAAGTTTTATATATAGTTTGTATTTTATTTATTTAGAAAACATAAACAATTTTGTTTATTTAAATTTTGATTGGTTGTAAACTTTCATCCATTATTACAGGTTTGGTAGAAAATTTCTCGGGAACAACATCGTCGTATTAAAATATATTAAATAACGACATAGCCTGGAGCAGGAAGACTCATTGTTATCTAAAAGTTCCAAACCAAGTTATCCACATCCAACAGCAACAAGTACTCCAAATTCGTATGCTGAGCCTTTCCATGGAATGAATTTGGATCCACATGAATTCTATTTAACGAAACTTCTTCCATAAAGTTCTTGCAACTACCATTTTTGGGTATGCAATTTCTCAACAACCAAAGTATGGTAAAGATGGCCCTAACAACTAGCCTTCAGAAAACCAGTCCAAGCCATAGGAAAAGAAGGGTAACAAAAATACAAAGAAGGACACTAGAAAATGGTGTGATTTCCACAAAATCCCCTGCCACAACACCAATGAATGTCACTCAAAAAATTTATTGGTGGCTGAGATCAAAGAAAAGGATTTGAACCATGATTCATAAATAATTTTAGAAGACAAATCATCGACGCAGACCCCACTTCTATTGTTGGAATTGCAACAATTCAACCAGAAGAACCAACATATATTGAAAAGGAGGAGTGCCTTTTTCATTAACATATGTGGGTCAAGGGGACCCCACTACATTTTATTGTTGATAGCAAAATCTAGAAGAACCTTATCTTAGCAAAGGTCATCAAACATTTGGGACTATCAACAACACCACACTACTAACCATACAACATTGGGTGGCTTTGCCAGGGACGCGATCTTCATGTCAGCCAACAGTATTGATTTTCATACGACATCTAGCCCTTTAAAGGTATTATGTGATGTTTCCCCACTGGATGTATGTGATGTTTTGTTGGGCCAACTATATATGTGGAAGCATCATGTTATTTATGAGTCGCAGCCTCGTAGTGTCATTATTATTCTGGGGGGTCATCTCTATAGGATACCAGAGGTAGTTTCAACTAGTGTCCCACCTAAATAGTGCTGCAAGGTAGTATCTCATGATACAAAATCTGTTCAAAAAGTGAACAGAAGGAAATTGCAACCACTGTAGCCTCAGTCTAAACACCTTCTATACAAAAAAAGCAGGTTGATAAGATTGCAAAAAAGCGCAAAGATTCCTTTTGCACACAATCATCTTAGGTAGCCCAACTAGTTAAAAAGGTCCAACCCTGCCAACAACAGGTTCATGACAGTCTCCAACAAGCTAAGAAGCGCGACTTCTCCAGCAAGATAAGAAACTCACCAAGGTTCAGATTCAACAAACACTTTCCCCTCTCCCTCGAGAACTCAACGCAATGGATACCATTGCTTCCTAAGGAGGGAGGATTGATCTAGGAATATATTGGTGGCCACCCACCTAATCCAACCGGCTCAAAAAATTTTGTTAGTAATTTACTATTGTTAGTAGTTTTTCAGTTCCTAAACTCCTAGGGCCGTTTTAAGGACCTAAACAACATTTTCTGGGGATTTAGGGCCCAAGCATCTACTAAAGGCATCGACTTGGGCCAGTCAGAAAACATTCTTCTCGATTATACCTTTCCAACATTGTGCCAAGTGCCCCAAACGAAGATCGTATGAAAAAGTTATGCCCCTGGCAAGTTGACGTATCAACTACCCCCATCGAGGCCTGCAAACCTTTTGGATTTTCATCTTCCAGGGTTAGGGTTTTGGATTTTCCTTATGTTAAAAAGGCCTTTGGAACCTCATTGTAAAAAATAATTTTCTTGCGAATGCGAGTATCCATCACATATATTCTTAGAAATAAGCTACCACCATTCTAGCGAGTCTTTCACTCTGTACTTTTACAGTCCATGTACATTTATTTCATTAATAAAAATCATGTATTACTATATTTCTCTATTTTTGGAAATATTTATGTGTATTTTGTTGTAATATCTCTGCTTTCATTTCTTTCTCAAAAATAATCTGGATCACTAGAGGAGTTAAACAACTTTCAACCATGCTTTAGATTTCTAGGAGGATTGTCCAGCGGAATTCCTCTTTAATAATGATAGAAGAGACAACACATTCTTGAGCTTCATTTAATCAGTGTTGCGGAAGCATACTAGACCAGGCGTTGTCAACAGATGAAATCAAGTGATCTTCGTTGTGACCATAATCATGGTCACTGCCATAATAAGAGGAATAAACTTTATGTTTCCATGTCTCATTGTTGGAGGAATGAAGCACATAATAGTAAGTATGGGACTACGGCTGGGGAGGAAAGTTTGTGCATTTTTTTCACCGCATGTTGATCTGTAGTAACATAATGTAAATGATAAACATTGTAAATCTATGAAATCTCAGACCGACCATTTTTTCCAGAGAACATAGGGATTTATACCAAGAACTTTTTAACAGAAACATATATTATATGTTAGCTTTGGCTTCTACAAAATTTAAAACCAAATGCACATGAGAAACAAATACTACTAGCTAGATTTATGGAGAAAAAAAATTAGGCTCAAGAAACAACATTCGCTAATTTTTTTTATGAGATTCATGCATGAAACAGTATAAAAATTTCAATACAATATAATTCCTATTTTCCCTGGCAGGGACTAAGCTGCAGTGCAACACTTGTTTATAACAATATTTTGAATTATTGAATATTATGTGTTATGAGTTCATTTTATTTAAAATGTTACTACTACAATTACCTATCTTTAAATCTTTAAATGAAAAGTTTATTTTATCTTTATAAATTAAAATGTATTCACATTAATACTCTCATACTTTTCTCTTATTAGTCCCTGTCGTAGGCATAGAGGGACTATAGCGATCGATAATTCATTGACTTCGTATTAGTTTTTCCTTTGACCACAAATATTTCCATAATATCTATTCTTGGAACTAGGGAACTAAAAACATTGATTTTTATATAATAAAAAATACCATATATGTCATGATCTGATTGGATAACAGATTGGAGGTCTTATTGCCGGATTCCTTGTTCCCAATGTTATATATGTTGGCATATCCAAAGTATTTGATCGTATATGGTCATTTTGAATCATATGTTTTCTTATGCATTGCTCGAAGGTGGATTAATGCTATCATTAGTTTGAATGTTTGTCTTAGCATTTTCTGGTAACATTGTCTTAGATCAAATACAGTGTTTTTTTATTTGTACTAATCATATTGAAATGTTTAGATATCCAATATTTATATTGATCGATAATTCCAAAGTTTATAACCTTGTATTGTGATTTATTTTTTTATTTGTGCTACTATTATTAGTCCCTGCGGAATGTATTTGTATTGAAATGTATTGACACTTTTTTTTGAGGTGCTTGAATAGGTCTGACAACTTAAATGTTTACATGACACAAGGTCCTCCAACAGGCTTGACAACTTAAATGTTTGCATACCGCGAGGCCCTTAGAGAGCCTGGAAGCCTTAAATGTTTATCTAAATATGCTTCTAGGAGTACATTCTTCCTCGAAATTTTCCATACAATGTTACAGTGATTTTCGACAATATTGTTGTCCAATGCCACTTGAGTAGGCATTGTTTGTTTTTGCAATGAAATTTCGTCATTGTTGAAGCTACATACATTTTTTACTGGTTCAGTGAAATCCTCTTCTTCGCTGGTTCGTCAGTTGCTGCTTTTTGTTGTTGTTTGGTTCACAATTTGACCTGGGCTTTTGCCTTTCATCGTTTCAGAGTAAGTTTCCATGCCATAGTTTCATTTTCTATCCCTTATCTATTTTTCAGTGTTTGCATTTTGCAAGTAATAATGTTTTCTTATTTCTATTGGCATGCTTGTCATATGTTTTTGGTTCCTTCTGTGCTTCAGCTGCAGTTTCGTAATCTTTGGAGATACATATGTTGTTTTCGAGTTTGGTGGTTGTTTCTTGTTCATTGGTTAGTTGGTTCGTCGGTTGCTAGTTGTGTTTGTTTGCTTCAAGTTTACGATTTGGGGCCCTATGGCTGTAGTTGGGCCTGTTCATTCTTTCACATTGGTTTGGTGGTTGTTGTTTTCTTTTGTTTTCTTCAGATTTGCAGGGCTGGGGTCCTGCGCCGACAGTTGGATATGTTTTTGTTTTTTTTGTACTATAATTATTTTCTTGGGCGCTTTACGGTGTTCATCCCCTGCACCCATGAGTGGACATGCGGTTGTGTTATTTTCCCTGTCTGGCGAGGTCGATATTTTTTCTGCTATGAGATTTTGATGGTGCTTCATTGTTGACATGATAGAAAATAGTTGCATGAAAAATAGTTTGTGAAGCACATGTGAAATCACAATATCCATTTTTTTTGTTAAAATAAAACATATGCACATTGCACTTATAAACCATGTATAGTGAAATGTGCCCATATGACAATACATGTTCTTTATCCTCTACAAAGACTAGTGTTCCCACGATACAATTTGTCTTGTACTTGAGATATGATATGTACAACAAAGATATTGCAAAATTATATTTTCGTGTCTGGAAGCATGTCTGTGTAGTTTTCCACAGAAAACCAAAATCTTGTATTGTGGGAACAACAGTCCGTGTAGAGGATAATGAACATGTATTTCCATGGGTGGAAGCATATTTGGATACTTGTCATGGAAAACCAAAAAACATTTATCTACGACCATGCAATTTTGTAATATTGTGTGGCTTCTAATATATTTTGGGCAGGGTAAAAAATTACATAATTACAACTATGGATGGAGAAGTGTAAAGGTTCATGTTTCTGCCTATCTTTTATTCTATTCGTTGAGTCTCATTTATTGTATGTGCATATTACTTGTTCTCCAATGCATACCAATTTCCATTCATGTTCATTGTATTTTGTGTGTTCCCACATTCAAACAAACATAATAGCTGGAAAAAATGACGAAGTCTTGACTGATCGGTTGAACAGGGGATAAAAAGGTACATGCTTTCATATTGCATTGTTTTGTATTTCATTTACTGTCTTTATATGTGTTCACCTAGTTTGTTGTATGTATATGTTGTGTGCCTTCCTACATAATAACTTATCTTCATTACATGTCTTCATGCATACTAACCTCATTCATGTCTGTTGTATTTTTCCATTTAAACAAACAAAATGGCTGGAGAGGACGATAGAATCTTTGGTGGGAATGTAGACAAGGAGTTACAGAGGTGGATACATGTACTCTTATTTCATATTCCAATGTTCAATGTTTCATTTACTGTATGTATATTTGTTGTGCTTGCTTTGCTGCTTTACACCCTTTTTTTTAATTTATTCTTTTTTCGTTCTTTTCTTCCTTCAAACATATTTTTTGGGGTTTAGATGTATGTATCTACTATGTATGTTTATGCGTATTCTCATGTGAATCATATTATGTTTTATGTTGCATTGGAATAAATAGAATTATTTCTCTTTCTTTTACATGACTAGCTTTCCTTCATGTCCATTGTATATTTGACGTTGCTACCTTGGAAAAATGATGCAGGAGAATCACATAAAGCCAAAGATACGTGCCTAACCAAAGGAGACAGCTAGAAAAGTGTGAGCACACATTTTGAAGTGTTTTGAATATTAATGAATGGACATTAATGTAATAGCTAGGGAAGCATACTTACTTTTTTTGTTTTGGAGATTGTAAACAGATCTTGAGCGTTTCTCTCATCTGTCGAATGTAGAGGCATTTATGCGTAATGAATGCAAGTAGGTAGATATGAATGTTAGATTAGACAATTTAGCAGTGTAGGAGGGAAAAAGGATGATAGACACCCTCAACCCTTGTACCATTGTAACATAATTCATAAGATGTAGAGATGTAGAGATGCAAAAGAGAATAGAGGAGAACATAAAATTTTATGCATTTTTAGCTGTTGATATTTACCATGTACAGGAGCACTGGAATTAATAGAAGAAATCTTTGATTCCAAATCGATGTGTTTGTTATGGTTATTGGAACCACCTGTTGAATGGTATGTTGCAGGCTTGCTTGTATTCTCTGTATGCATTTCTTTCAATGTTATGTATGTTTGTAGGTTCTGGAATTTTATGTTGAATGTTTGAATTTCAGGTAAGGGAAGAATGAGTTTCAATTGTTTCTCCTCTTGAGAAACCCTGCAAGAGTGCAGTGGAGGGTCTACAAGGAGTGCATCGACTAGACTCTGAGTTTCATCTTAGAACTCTCAGAAGAGATTCAGATTGCATTTTTACAGACACAAGAGTCGTGCAAGGTGTGCGCAAGCTGAGTGAAGTCTTGGATTTTACAAATCCAGGAGGAAGATTGAGAGACTACTATTGCAAAGAGTGCACAGGGTTGAAGACTCAAATAACCAGAGGTTATTTGAATGTTTTTTGCAAGGAGTGCATGCAGGGATCCTTTTGGAAGCTTGAGTTTACAAGTGAAGCACAGGAAGGATTTAACCTTTGAAAGTGGTCAAAGGGAGATGAAGGTCGAAATCGTCTCATAGAAGTCATGTTTAGGAAGGAAAACACCGAGTTCTTTGGGTAGACATTATTGAGAAGTGAATCGGGCGATTAGAATTCTCCGTGGAGAACTCACAAAATCGCGAGGACCGTAGAATTGAGAGGAGCTGTAAGATGGTTAGAAGTCAAATGAACCCACCACCCTGATATCAAGAATCAACGTGGACCGTTGATCGTGCTCGATTTGAGCCGCTAGATCATTTCGTGAATATGGGTATTGGAGAAACAAGTGATTTTGGAGTCGAGAGTCATGAATTACCAGTTCACGAAACCCCGAAAAGATCTGGATTGTCGGATCAGGGGAGGCTCACAGTCGTCGATCTTGTCAAAGGCGCAATTTCAGAATTGGGGAATCATAGAGGAAGAGGAACTGTTGGCTATTTTCTCAAGTCCTAAAAACCTGAAGCTAGTGGGTGACAAGTGGCGTGTACTCGTCACCTTGGAGGAGTCAATCTTTGTTGACATTTCACTCTTTGACTATTGCAAGAGCTGTGGCATTGCATTGAGAACCTCCAACTCGCGAAACCCAAAATCCTTCGTGGGCTTAAACAAAGGGTTTAATTAACTCTTGGCGAGGTTTTGGAAAAGATCCTAAGAAGATCTCGTCCTAAGGGCAGGAGGTTTGTGTTAGTTGTGGTATCAGAGCACATAACCAATTCTTTTCTTTCTGTAGTAGAGAGAAGAAGAGAGAAATTCTACAACCATGCTACTAAGAAGAAGAGACATGAAAATGCATGATCCTGCAGTGGAAAGAGAAATGCGTGAATTACGTGCTAGGCTTGATTATATGGAGACAACACAAAGGAACACAGTTGATGTTGGGGATATCATCGAAGATGAAAGTGAAAATGAAGCTAAAAACAAAGACGTTGTGGCTGAAGATGCTACAAAAGAACACTTATTTAGGGTTGTTGCAAGGATAGGTGCCAGAGAAAAAATGGGCATTCCCATGTATGAGGGAAACTTAGATGTTGAAGAGCTTCTAGATTGGATTAGAACTCTAGACAAGTACTTCGACTATGAGGATGTTGAAGAAGACAAGAAGGTCAAACATGTTGTTACTAGACTTAAGGGGCATGCAGCAATGTGGTGGGATGAACTGCAGGCTGATAGACGTTGCAAGGGAAAACAAAAAATCAAAAGCTGGGATAGAATGGTTGCAAAAATCAAAGCCAAGTTTATACCCAAATATTATCAAATCAATTTGTTTCGGAGGATGCAGAATTTGAGACAGAAGATTATGTCAGTGAAAGACTACACTAAATATTTCTATAGGATAAACATCAGAGCAGGTCATCGGTAAAGTGATGACGAAAAAGTTGTCAGGTATATGAATGGTCTATGATGTGACATTCAGGACAAGATGAGCATGATGACCATCCGAACCATAGAATATGCTTATCAGATGGCTCTGAAAGATGAAGAGAAGCTGATTCGAAAGCAAGGTCAAAGAGGTCGAGGTAGAAGTCAAAGCAGAGGCAATACGATTGCCCAGGACAGAACTCAAAGACCTAGGAAGAGGAGAAGAAACCTCAAACTCAACCTGAGAGAGGAGGAAGCTCATAGGGAAGGCAATATGCTGATAGAATTACTTTTCCTCGAGTTAGAGGAAGAGGAAGAGGCAGAGGAGGCAAAGTGAAATGCTTTGTCTGTGGGAAAATCAGACATAAATCCTATGAGTGTCTAGATAGGGAAAAAGATGGTGGTGAAACTCACATTGACGAAGCTCAAGGATGGAATGTTGAGGTAGAAGACGCTAAGGGCGAAAGATCCTTAATGATGAGAAAAGTTATCTTGAAACCAGAGAAGGAGCCAAAGAACCCAGCCCAAAGAAACAGTCTATTTCAGACTACTTGCAAAACCCAAGACAAGGTATGCAAGGTCATAGTGGACAATGGTAGCACATATAATCTTGTATCTACAAAGATGGTAGAAAAGCTGGAGCTAGAGACTATTACACATCCAAGCCCATACAAAGTTTTGTGGCTACAAAAAGGACATCAGGTAAATGTCACTAAACAGTGTTTGGTTGAATTTAAAATAGGACGATATAAAGATGAGGTATTATGTGATGTTATTCCCATGGATGTTTTCCATCTATTGCAGGGTAGACCATGGAAAAATGAGAAAAACATGGTTCATGATGGGAGAAAGAACATGTACACTCTAGAGAAAAGCAGTAGGACGCACATGTTGTTGCCGATTAAGGATGAAGAGGTGAAAACAGAGATGAGCAACAATGTACTTCTCATGACAGGGAAGGAACTTCTTAATGAGGTTAAGAAAAAGGAAGACACGCAATTTATTGTGGTCAGGAACCCCAAAATTGTTTTGACCAGTACGAGGATAGATGATTTACCAGAAGATATCCAAGAATTGTTGGAAGAATTTGTTGATATAGTAGTGGATGAACTACCTTGTTCGTTGCCACCTTTCAGGAGTATAATCCATCATATCGATCTTATACTTGGAGCCAGTTTGCTGAAAAAAGCATCTTATAGGTTGATGCCGCAGGAGAATGAAGAAGTTAAGAGACAGGTCCAGGACTTAATGGACAAAGGATTGATTCGGGAGAGCTTGAGTCCATGCGCTGTTCCTACAGTGATTATCCTAAGAAAGGATGGTGGCTGGATAATGTGTATAGACTCAAGGGAAATCAACACAATTACCATTAGGTGCAGGTTTCCATTACCAAGGATGGACGACTTGATGGATTGCTTGAGTGGAGCAAAGTTTTTTTCAAAACTTGATTTGAAAAGTGGATATCATCAAATTAGAATGAGGGAAGGTGATGAATGGAAGACAACATTCAAGATGAATGAAGGGCTATATGAATGGCTTGTCATGTCATTTGGCTTAACGAATGCACCCAATACTTTATTGAGATTGATGAATGAAGTCCTGAAGGATTTCATTGGGAAATTTGTCATTGTATATCTTGATGATATATTAATTTTCAGCAAAACAGAAGCAAAACACTTAAATCATTTAGCTGCAGTAATGAGGAGGTTAGAGCAAGAGAAATTGTTGATCAATATGAAGAAATAGTCATTTATGAGGACATAACTCATTTATTTGGGTTTTGTTATCTCTGCGAATGAATTGAAAATGGATCCAGAGAAGATAAAAGTGATTAAAGGTTGGTCATCGCCGAAGAGCGTATTTGAAGTACAAAGATTCCATGGTTTGGCTAGCTTCTACAAGAAATTCATTTGAAATTTTAGTGGAACTAGCGCACCAATGATGGATACAGTGAAGAAAAGACATAAAACTTTTCATTGGAAAGTGGAAGCAGAGTAGAGCTTCAACCTACTGAAGAAGAAGATCATTGAGCAACCAATTCTGGTTTTGCCAGATTTCAGCAAGACATTCCAGGTCAGGTGTGATGCGAGTGGATTTACAATTGGAGCATTCTTGAGCCTAGACAACAAGTCAATTGTGTATTTCAGTGAAAAATTGAATGAAGAAAATATCAAGTACTCCATGTATGATAAAGAATTCTACACAGTGATACAAGCACTGAAGAAATGGAGGCACTATTTGGTTCCTAAAGAGTTTGTTTTGTACATCGATAATCACGCTTTGCAATTCATGACTCGATGAGAGAAGTTGAACCAAAAGCATGCTAAATGGGTTGACTACATGCAGAATTTTACTTTTGTGATTAAGCATATTTCTGGAACTCCTAACAAAGTTGTTGACGCTTTGAACAGGAAATGTTTGCTTATGCAGGAATTCAGAGTCAAGACTTTGGGTTTTGATAACCTCAAGGAAACCTACAGGGATGATCGAGACTTCAAAGAGGCATATGAGGTGTCTGAGAATCCAATTCTCAGGGATAGAAGCCAATGGACTGAATACATGATCCAAGATGGATTATTATTTAGGGGAAATCAACTATGTATTCTGAATGTTCCATGAGGGAGAATTTGCTAAAGGAAAAGAACAGTGGAGGATTGGTTGGACACTTTGGTCATGAAAAAATGTTCTCAAACTTGAATAGCTCATATTATTGGCCAGGGATGAGAACATATGTTAGGAAATTCATGGATAGATGCAGAATTTTCCAGCACACGAAGGGAAAAAGGCAGTATGAAGGATTATATCAACCTTTACCCATACTTGAAAGGTCGTGGGACATAGTGAGCATGGATTTCATATTGGGACTACCAAGGACACAAAGGGGATATAATTCAATCTTTGTAGTAGTAGACATATTTTCAAAGATGGCACATTTCATACCATTCCAGAAAACCAGTGACGCAACTCATATTGCGAACCTGTTTTTCAAGGAAGTCATCAGACTTCACAACTTGCCAAGGAGTATCGTTTCAAATCGAGATACCAAGTTCGTAATAACTCTTTGGATGACCTTATGGAAGAAGCTAGGGAAAAACTTGTCTTTTAACTCAACATATCATCCTCAGATGGATGGATGGACTGAGGTCGTGAACAGGAGCTTGAGATATTTTTTAACGAGCTTAGTGACTAAACACCACAATCAATGGGATCACATTCTTCCACAGGCGAAATTCGCTTACAAAGATTCACTCAATAGAAGCACAGGGCAGAGTCCATTCCAAATTGTATATGGAATGCAGCCAAGGGGAGTTTCTGAATTGAAATATTCAGAAAAAGCTAAATTTAGGAGTTCTAGTGCAGAGAACTTTGCAGAAGGAATGAAGGAGATTAACATCAGAATCAAGGAGCGATTGTAGAGTTCAAGCCAAGAATACAAGCATAGTGAAGATAAACATAGGCGAGAACTTCAATTTGAAGTTGGTGATTTGATTCTTGCGCATTTCAGGTAAGAGAGGTTCCCAAGGGGAACGTATAACAAGCTGAAGATGAAGAAGATTGGACTTTGCAAAGTCATAAGGAAATTTGGGACAAACGCATATGAGATTAAATTACCTAATGGGGTCGGAATCTCACGGATATTCAATGTTGAAGATTTATACCTTTACAGAGTTGAAGAAGCGGGAGCAGAGGATGAATAGAAAGAAATTAAATGGACAAAACAAATGGTTGTAGCTGAAAAGCCACAGATGGAAAGCATAATTCACAAGAGGATTAGCATAAAGACTAGAAGAAAAGAGTATTTTGAATACTTGGTCAAGTGGAAAGGACATCCAGTTGAATATGCCAGTTGGGAAGATGAAGCAACAATTCAAAAGCATGGACAGACCATGCAAGAGCTCATGAATAGGAGTTCATGAAAATTTTCAAGAGATGGAGTATGATGTAGGAGCATCGCATAAAGCCAAAGATATGTGCCTAACCAAAGGAGATAGCTGGAAAAATGCCAGCACACATTTTGAAGTGTTTTGAAGATTAATGAATGGACATTAATGTAATAGCTAGGGAAGCGTACTTGCTTTTTGTGTTTTGGAGATTGTAAAAAGATCTTGAACGTTGCTCTCATCTGTCGAACGTAGAGGCATTTATGTGTAATGAATGCAAGTAGGTAGATATGAATGTTATATTAGAAAGTTTAGCAGTGTAGGAGGGAAAATGAATGATAGACACCCTCAACCCTTATACCATTGTAACATAATTCAGAATTCATAAGCTGTAGAGCTATAGAAGAGAATAAAGGAGAATAGAGAATTTTATGAATTTCTAGTTGTTGATATTTACCATGTAGAGGAGCACTGGAATTAATAGAAGAAAGCTTTGATTCCAAATCGATGTGTTTGTTATGGTTGTTGGAACCACCATTTGAATGGTATGTTGTAGGCTTTCTTGTATTCTCTGTATACATCTCTTTCATTGCTATGTATGTTTGTAGGTTCTGAAATTTTATGTTGAATGTTTGAATTCCAGGTAAGGAAGAATGAGTTTCAATTGTTTCTCCTCCTGAGAAACCCTGCAAGAGTGTAGTGGAGGATCCGCAAGGAGTGCGTCGACCAGACTCTGAGTTTCATCTCAAAACTCTTAGAAGAGATTCAGATTGCATTTTTACAGACACAAGAGCCATGAAAGGTGTGTGCAGGTCGAGTGAAGTTTTGGATTTTACAAATCCAGGAGGAAGATTGAGAGACGACTGTTGAAAAGAGTGCACAGGGTCGAAGACTCAAATAAGGAAAGGTTATTTGAAAGTTTTCCACAAGGAGTGCATACATGCATCCTTTTGGAAGCTTGAATTTAAAAGTGAAGAACAGGAGGGATTTAACCTTTGAAAGTGGTCAAAGGGAGATGAAGGTTGAAATTGTGTCATAGAAGTAAAGTTCAGGAAGGAGAACACCGATTTGTTTGGGAAGAATTTATTGAGAAGTGAATCGGGCAATCATAATTCTCCGTGGAGAACTCGCGAAATCGTGAGGACCGTAGTATCCAAAGGAGTTGTAAGGTGGTTAGAAGTCGAATGAAACCACCACCTTGATATCAAGAATCAACGTGGACCATTGATCGTGGTTGGTTTGAGCCGCTAGATCATTTCGTGAATTCAGGGATTGGAGCGACAAGTTATTTTGGAGTCAAGAGTCGTGAACTCCTGGTTCGCGAAACCCCAAAAAGATCTGGATCGTCTGATCAGGGGAGGCTCATATTCGTCAATCTCGTCAAAAGTGCAATTTCGGAATCAAGAAATCATAGAGGAAGTGGAAGGGTTGTTGGTTGTTGGCTCGAGTCCTGAAAAACCAAATCTAGTGGGTGACAAGTGGCATTTACTCATCATTTTGGAGGAGTCAATATTTGTTGAAATTTCACGTTTCATCTATTTCAAGAGATGTGACATTGCATCAAGAACCTCCAACTCGCGAAACCCGAAATCCATCACGAGATTAAACAAAGGGTTTAATTAACTCTTGGCGAGGTTTTGGAAAACATCCTGAATGGATCTCGACCTAAGGGAAAGAGGTCTGGATCAGTTGTGGTATCAGAGCACAGAACCAATTCTTTTCTCTCTGTAGCAGAGAGAAGAAGAGAGGAATTCTACAGCCATGCTGCCAAGAAGAAGAAACAGGCAAATGCTTGATCCTGCAGTGGAAAGAGAAATATGTGAATTACGTGCTAGGCTTGATGCTATGGAGACAACACAAAGGCACACAGTTGAAGTTGGGGATATCAACGAAGATGAAAGTGAAAATGAAGCTAAAAATGAAGAAGTTGTGGCTGAAGATGCTACAGAAGAATGCCTATTCAGGCTTGTTGCAAGGATAGGTGCCAGAGAAAAAATGGACATTCCCATGTATGAGGGAAACTTACATGTTGAAGAGATTCTAGATTAGATTAGAACTTTGGACAAGTATTTCGACTATGAGGATGTTGAAGAAGACAAGAAAGTTAAACATGTCCTTACTAGACTTAAGGGGCATGCAGCGCTGTGGTGAGATGAACTGCAGGCTGATAGATGTTGCAAGGGAAAATAGAAAATTAAAAGCTGGGAAAGAATTGTTGAAAAAATGAAAGCCAATTTTATACCCAAAGATTATCAAATCAATCTATTTCGAAGGATGCAGAATTTGAGATAGAAGCTTATGTGAGTGAAAGACTACACTAAATAATTCTACAGGGTAAACATCAAAGCAGGTCATCATGAAAGCGATGATGAAAAAGTTGTCAGGTATATGAATGGTCTACGGTATGACATTCAGGATGAGATGAGCATGATGACCATCCAAACCATAGAAGATGGTTATCAGATGGCTTTAAAAGCTGAAGAGAAGTTGAGCCGGAAGCAAGGTCAAAGAGGTCAAGGCAGAAGTCAAAGTAGAGGCAAGATGATTGCCCAAGACAGAACTCAGAGACCTAAGGAAGAGGAGAAGAAACCTCAAACTCAACTTGAGAGAGGAGGAAGCTCACAGGGAAGGCAATATGTTGATAGAAATACTTTTCCTTGAGTTAGAGGAAGAGGAAGAGGCAAAGGAGGTGAAGTGAAATGCTTTGTCTATGGGAAAATCAGACATAAATCCTATGAGTGTCTAGATAGGAAAAAAAATGGTTTTGAAACTCACATTTCCAAAGCTCAAGGATGGAATGTTAAGGAAGAAGACATTGAGGGCAGAATATCCTTAATGATGAGGAACGTTCTCTTGAAACCAAAGAAAGAGCCAGAGAACCCAGCCCAAAGAAACAGTATGTTTCAGACTACTTGCAAAACCCAAGACATGGTATGCAAGGTCATAGTGGACAACGGTAGCACAGAAAATCTCATATCTACAGAGATGGTAGACAAGATGGAGCTAGAGATTGTTACACATCCAAGCCCATACAATGTTTCGTGGCTACAAAAAGGACATCAGGTAAATGTCACTAAACAAGGTTTGGTTGAATTTAAAATATGAGGATATAAAGATGAGGTATTATGTGATGTTATTCCCATGGATGTTTTCCATCTATTGTTGGGTTGTTAAGAACCAAATATCAATATAGCATAGAAAAACCTCAGGAAAAGTACTCAATGCCTTGAAAAAGAGACAATTTCAGATAATAAGCCTCTTTGAGGGGACAACCTCCTTTTACCCCACTTAAATGTTCAAGTAAAAGATCATTCAAAATGAAAATGTCTCCTTGGTATATATAGGAGACTAGGAGGTATACTTACAATTAATGGCCTAAATACGACATAAATAAAATAACATTACTAATATAATATGCCCCAATTAAGGGGTAGTGAGCCAATATTAGGGCTTAACACGCCCCTCCCCTTGAGACAAGTGTTGTCTGCAACGCTTTAGTAACTCTGGATGCTTCTGTATAAAAGACTCATCTTCCCAAGTGGAATCTTCAGCTGGTAGTTTCCTCCATTCAATGAGATACTCTAAAATGGATCTATTCCTCAGCTGGCGAATTCTTGTGTCAGTGATGGCTTCAGGCTCCAATATGATTTTTCCTTCCTCGTCCAGTTCTGGAAATGTAGTTTGAACTAGAATCTTGTCGCCTATAACCTTATTTAAGCATGAAACATGGAAAACTGGGTGTACTCATGAAGATGCAAGCAACTCCAATTTGTATGCCATAGTACCAATCTTTTGCAACACCTTAT
>JZKD02S1654102.1:837154-855465 GCA_000966675.3 Picea glauca | reverse complement strand
GTATCCTCATAGTGTGCTATCATTTCTTCCGTGAAAATTGTCCAAGTGACGAGTGATTTGCGATAAAAAATCCATCGATACCATACAAATTGATTAGGTTCTAAATATAAAGAAGCAATTCGTACCATTTGTGTATGTGGCACATTATGGAGATCCAAGAATTGCCCCATCTGAAGTATCCATGTGATTGGGTCCTTGCCATCAAACTTCCTCATATCAATGTTAGGAATGTGATTGGTCTTCAAAACAAAGTTGGAGTTTCTCCTTTCTTGATTCACCTTCCTTGTGACCTCATCATGAATTCATAGGATGCATTTTCACTTTCAGGTGTCCTCTCTGTTATGAAATTTTACAATACTTCCATGATCTCCTCTTTTAAATCATCCATCTTAGTATCCAGCTTAGCTTCCATTGAATCCATCTTCTTTTGTAGTTCATTTATGTCCCTATGCATTTATTCACCTTCATCAAGAGTCCAAGTAGGATTTTCTGGAGGCTTATTTGGTGTAGAAGTTCCCTTTTCTGGTGGCATGTTGGCCTTGATTTTGAGGTGGTTCTGCTAGACAATATTTCTTTTGTTGTATCTCCCAAGTTTCGGCCCTTCTAGGTATGAAACATTATTTTATGTAGTTTTCTGATATTCCTTCTCTGCAATGCCACAGGTCTGATCAAAATTGGATGTGCCAAGTGGAATTTACTATAACTTCCCAGAACTTGCCAATTTTTGTCCTTTCCAGGAGATCTCACTTGTATAGCGCCCCGCACAAAATAATTGATATAAAATTCTGAAACTCTCACAAGAAATACTATAGACTGTCCACGATCCATGAAACCAGTCCCACTCAATTTGGATACTCTAGGAAGATGTTATGATTGTTTTACCTGGAACACCTTCTTGAGACTAGTCAATAGGACTAGTCAGATACCCTATCTTACACAGGGTGTATCTACAAATTTAAGATGACCTAGAAGCTGAAAGTTTTACCCTGGATACCTTACTAATTTCTATAAATATCCCCCAGATTTCAGAGTCTTAAACATTACAGAAAAGTTTTTATAGCGAAAATTCCACAATGACTCAGTTCAGGATGATTCCAGAACCCTATCTTGTACAGGCTGTATCTATGAAAGTATAAGGCCTCGGGAGCTGAATTTTGAACCCAATGTACCTTGATCCGTCTAATAAATAAAATCCTAGCCGTTCCTTCTTAAACATTGTATAAAAAAGGTTATAGCGAATATTCCAAGGTGTCTCATATGTAGCAGCGAAACCCCAAAACCTCGAGCTCTGATACCATATGTTAAGAACCAAATATCAATATAGCATAGAAAAACCTTAGGAAAAGTACTCAACGCCTTGAAAAAGAGATAAATTCATATAATAAGCCTCTTCCTGGGGGAAACCTCCTTTTACCCCACTTAAATGTTCAAGTACAAGATCATTCAAAATGAAAATGTCTCATTGGTATATATAGGAGACTAGGAGGTATAATTAGAAATAATGGCCTAAAGTCGACACGGATAAAATAACATTACTAATATAATATGCCCCAATTAAGGGGTAATGAGCCAATATTAGGGCTTAACATGGGTAGACCATGGAAATATGACAGAAACGTGGTTCATGATGGGAGAAAGAACACGTACACCCTGGAGAAAAGTGGTAGGACACACATGTTGCTACCGATTAAGGATAAATATGTGAAAACAGAGATGAGGAACACTATACTTCTCATAAGTTGGAAGGAATTTCTTAATGAGGTTAAGAAAAAGGAAGACACGCAATTTATTGTGGTCAGGAAGTCCAAAATTGTTTTGACCAGTATGAGGATAGATGATTTACCAGAAGATATCCAGGAGTTGCTGGAAGAATTTGCTAATATAGTAGTGGATGAACTACCTTGTTAATTGCCACCTATCGGGAGTATAAGCCATCATATTGATCTTATACATGGAGCCAGTTTTCCAAAAAAAGCATCTTATAGGTTGACGCTGTAGGAGAATGAAGAAGTTAAGAGACAAGTCCAGGACTTCATGGATAAAGGATTGATTCGGGAGAGATTGAGTCCATGCACTGTTCCTACAGTGCTTAGCCCAAGAAAGGATGGTGGATGGAGAATGTGTACAGACTCAAGTGCAATCAAAAAAATTACCATCAAGTATAGGTTCCCATTGCCAAGGATGGATGACTTGATGGATTGCTTGAGTGGAGCAAAGTTGTTTTCAAAATTTAATTTGAAAAGTGGATATCATCAAATTAGAATGAGGGAAGGTGATGAATGGAAGACAACATTAAAGATGAATGAAGGGTTATATGAATGGCTTGTCATGCCATTTGTCTTAACGAATGTGCCCAATACTGTCATTATATTGGTGAACAAAATCCTGAAGGATTTCATTGGGAAATTTGTCATTGTATATCTTGATGATATATTAATTTTCAGCAAAATAGAAGAAGAACACTTAAATCATTTAGTTGCAGTAATGAGGAGGTTACATCAAGAGAAATTGTTGATCAATATGAACAAATTGTCATTTATGAGGACATAACTTATTTATTTGGGTTTTTTTATCTCTGTGAATGAATTGAAAATGGATTCGGAGAAGATAAAAGCGATTAAAGGTTGGCCATCACCGAAGAGTGTATTTGAAGTACGAAGCTTTCATGGTTTGGCTAGCTTCTACAGGAAATTCATCCACAATTTCAGTGGAATTAGTGCACCAATGACTGGTACGGTGAAGAAAAGACATAAAACTTTTCACTGGAAAGAGGAAGCAGAGAAGAGCTTCAACCTGCTGAAGAAGAAGATCACTGAGAAACCAATTCTGGTTTTGCCAGATTTCAGCAATACATTCCAGGTTAGGTGTGATGCTAGTGGATTTGCAATTGGAGCGGTCTTGAGCCAAGACAACAGGTCGATTTCATATTTCAGTGAAAAACTGAATGAAGCAAAGATCAAGTACTCCACGTATAACAAAGAAGTCTACGCAGTCATACAAGAACTGAAGAAATGGAGGCACTATTTGGTTCCTAAGGAGTTTTTTTTGTACAGCGATAATCACGCTTTGCAATTTGTGACTTGACAGGAGAAGTTGAACCAAAAGCATGCTAAATGGGTTGAATACATGCAGAATTTTACTTTTGTGATTGAGCATATTTCTAGAACTGCTAACAATGTTGTTGACGCTTTGAGCAGTAAATGTTTTCTTATGCAGGAATTCAGAGTCAAGACTTTGGGTTTTGATAACCTCAAGGAAATGTATAGGGATGATCCAGACTTCAAAGAGGCATATGAGGCATCTGAGAATCCAATTCTCAAGGATAGAAGCCAATGGACTGGATACATGATCCAGGATGGATTATTATTCAGGGGAAATCAACTATGTATTCTAAAATGCTCCATGAGGTAGAATTTGCTAAAGGAAAAGCACAGTGTTGGATTGGCTAGACACTTCAGTCATGAAAAAATGTTCTCAAAGTTGAATAGCTCATATTATTGTCCAGGGATGAGAATAGATGTTAGGAAATTCGTGGATAGATGTATAATTTGCCAGCACACGAAGGGAAAAAGGTAGAATGTAGGATTATATCAACCTTTACCGATACATGAAAGGTCATGGGATGCAGTGAGCATGGAATTCCTATTGGGACTTCCAAGGACACAAAGGGGATATGATTCAATCTTTGCAGTAGTAGAAAAAATTTCAAAGATGGCACATTTCATACCATTCCAGAAAAATAATGACACAGATCATATTGCGAACCTATTTTTCAAGGAAGTCGTCAGACTTCATGGATTGCCAAGGAGTATCGTTTCTGATCGGGATACCAAGTTCATAGGAAATTTCTGGAGGACCTTATGGAAGAAGCTAGGGAAAAACTTGTCTTTTATCTCAACATATCATCCCCAGACGGATGAATGGACTCAGGTCGTGAACAAGAGCTTCGAAGATTTGTTAAGGATCTTAGTGACTGAACACCATAGTCAATGGGATCACATTCTGCCACAGGTGGAATTCACTTAAAACGATTCATTCAATAGAAGCCCAGGGTAGAGTCCATTCCAAATTGTATATGGAATGCGGCCAAGGGGAGTTTCTGAACTGAAGGATTTAGAACAAGCTAAATTTAGGAGTGCTAGTGTAGAGGACTTTGTAGAAGGAATGAAGGATCTTCACAGTAGAATCAAGAAGCGATTGTAGAGTTCAAGCCAAGAATACAAGCGTAGAGAAGATCAACACAGGCGAGAACTTCAATTTGAAGTTGGTGATTTGTTTCTTGCGCATTTGAGGAAAGAGAGGTTCCCAATGGGAACGTATAACAAGCTGAAGATGAAGAAGATTGGACCGTGCAAAGTCATAAGGTAAATTTGGGAAAAACACATATGAGATTGAATTACCCAATGGGTTCAGAATCTCACCGATATTCAATGTCGTGGATTTGTACCCTTAAAGAGCTGAAGAAGTAGGAGCAGAGGATGAACAGAAAGAAATTAAATGGAAAAAACAAATGGATGTAGCTGAAAAGTCACAGATGGAAAGCATAATTGACAAGAGGATTAGCATAAAGACCAGAAGAAAATAGTATTTTGAATACTTGGTCAAGTGGAAAGGACATCCAGTTGAAGATGCCAGTTGGGAAGATGAAGCAGCAATTCAAAAGCATGGACAGACCATGCAAGATCTCATGAACAAAAGTTCATGAATTTTTTTAAGAGAGGGAGTATGATACGGGAGCATCACATAAAGCCAAAGATACGTGCCTAACCAAAGAAGACAACTGGAAAAGCGCCAGTGAACATTTTGAAGTGTTTTGAAGATTAATGAATGGACATTAATGTAATAGCTAGGGAAGCGTACTTACTTTTTGTGTTTTGGAGATTGTAAAAAGATCTTGAGCGTTGCTCTCATATGTTGAACGTAGAGGTATTTATGCATAATGAATGCAAGTAGGTAGATTTGAATGTTAGATTAGACAATTTAGTAGTGTAGATGGGAAAACGGATGATAGACACCCTCAACCCTTGTACCATTGTAACATAATTCATAATTCATAAGTTGTAGAGTTGTAGAGGAGAATAGAGGAGAACAGAGAATTTTATGCATTTTTAGCTGTTGATATTTACCATGTGCAGGAGCACTGGAATTAATAGAAGAAAGCTTTGATTCCAAATCGATGTGTTTGTTATGGTTGTTAGAACCACCTGTTGAATGGTATGTTGCAGGCTTGCTTGTATTTTTTGTATGCACTTCTTTCAATGCTATGTATGTTTGTAGGTTCTGGAATTTTATGTTGAATATTTGAATTTCAGGTAAGGGAAGAATGAGCTTCAATTGTTTCTCCTCCTAAGAAACTCTACAAGAGTGCAGTGGAGGGTCCGCAAGGAGTGCGTTGACTAGACTCTAAGTTTCATCTCAGAACTCACAAAAGAGATTCAGATTGCATTTTTACAGAAACAAGAGCCATGCAAGGTGTGCACAGGCTGAGTGAAGTCTTGGATTTTAAAAATCCAGGAGGGAGATTGAGAGACTACTATTGCAAAGAGTGCACAAGGTCGAAGACTCAAATAACTAGAGGTTATTTGAAAGTTTGCCGCAAGGAGTGCGTGCAAGCATCCTTTTGGAAGATTGAGTTTACAAGCGAAGCACATGAAGGATTTAAACTCTAAAAGTGTTCAAAGGGAGACGAAGGTAAAAATTGTCTCATAGAAGTCAAGTTCAGGAAGGAAAACACCGAGTTAGTTGGGAAGAAGTTATTGAGAAGTGAATCGGGTGGTCATAATTCTCCATGGAGAACTCGCGAAATCACGAGGACTGTAGGATCCAGAGGAGTTGTAAGGTGGTTACAAGTCAAATGAAACCACCATACTGATATCAAGAATCAACGTGGACTATTGATCATGGTCGATTTGAGCCACTAGATCATTTCGTGAATTCGGGGATTGGAGTGACAAGTGATTTTGGAGTAGAGTGTCATGAACTCCCGGTTCATGAAACCCCAAAAATCTTTGAACCATCGTATTAGGGTAGGCTCACAGTCGTCGATCTCATCAAAGGCACAATTTTGGAATCGTGGAATCATAGAGGAAGATGAACAGTTGTTGGCTATTCGCTCGAGTCCTGAAAACTGGAAGCTAGTGGGTGACAAGTGGTGTGTACTCGCCATTTTGGAGGAGTCAATATTCGTTGACATTTCACGTTTCGTCTATTGCAAGAGCTGTGGCATTGCACCAAGAACCTCCAACTCTTGAAACTTGAAATCCTTCGCGGGCTTAAACAAAGGGCTTAATTAACTCTTGGCGAGGTTTTGGAAAAGATCCTAAGTGGATCTCAGCCTGAGGGAAGGAGGTATGCGTCAGTTGCGGTATCAAAGCACAAAACCAATTCTTTGCTTTCTGTAGTAGAGAGAAGAAGAGAGGAATTCTACAGCCATGTCATTGAGAAGAAGAGATAGGCAAATGCATGATTGTGCAGTGGAAAGCGAAATATGTGAATTGCGTGCCAGGCTTGATGCTATGGAGACAACACAAAATCACACAGTTGAAGCTAGGGATATCAATGAATATGAAAGTGAAAATGAAGCTGAAAACAAAGAAGTTGTGGCTGAAGATGTTGTAGAAGAACGCCTATTCAAGGTTGTTGCAAGGACAGGTGCCAGAGAAAAAATGGACATTCCCATGTACGAGGGAAACTTATATGTTGAAGAGCTTCTAGATTGGATTAGAACTCTAGACAAGTACTTCAACTATGAGGATGTTGAAGAAGACAAGAAGATCAAACATGTTGTTACTAAACTTAAGGGGCATGTAGCACTGTGGTGGGATGAATTGTAGGCTGATAGACGTTGCAAGGGAAAACAAAAAATCAAAATCTCGGATAGAATGGTTGCAAAAATCAAATCCAAGTTTATACCCAAAGATTATCAAATCAATTTTTTCAGAGGATGTAGAATTTGAGACAGAAGCTTATGTTAGTGAAGGACTACACTAAAGAATTCTATAGGATAAACATCAGAGCAAGTCATCGAGAAAGCGATGATGAAAAAGTTGTCAGGTATATGAATGGTCTACGATATGACATTCAAGACGAGATGAGCATGATGACCATATGAACCGTAAAAGATGCTTATCAGATGGCTCTGAAAGCTGAAGAGAAGCTGAATCGGAAGCAAGGTCAAAGAGGCTGAGGAAGAAGTCAAAGTAGAGGCAAGACAATTGCCCAGGACATAACTCAGAGACGTAAGGAAGAGGAGAAGAAACCTCAAACTCAACCTGATAGAGGAGGAAGCTCATAGGGAAGGCAATATGCTGATAGAAATACTTTTCCTTGAGTCAAAGTAAGAGGAAGAGGTAGAAGAGGCAAAGTGAAATGCTTTTTCTGTGGGAAAATTAGACAGAAATCCTATGAGTGTACAGATAGGAAAAAAGATGGCAGTGAAACTCACATTGCCGAAGCTCAAGGATAGAATGTTGAGGTAGAAGACGCTAAGGGCAGAAGATCCTTAATGATGAGGAAAGTTCTCTTGAAACCAGAGAAGGAGCCAGAGAACCTAGCCCAAAGAAACAGTCTGTTTCAGACTGATTGCAAAACCCAAGATAGGGTATGCAAGGTCATAGTGGATAGCGGTAGCACATATAATCTCGTATCTATAGAGATGGTAGACAAGCTATATCTGGAGACTGTTACACATCCAATCCCATACAAAGTTTCATGGCTACAAAAAGGACATCAGGTAAATGTCACTAAACAATGTTTGGTTGAATTTAAGTTAGGAGGATATAAAGATGAGGTATTATGTGATGTTATTCCCATGGATGTTTTCCATTTATTACTGGGTAGACCATGGAAATATGACAGAAACGTGGTTCATGATGGGAGAAAGAACACGTACACCCTGAAGAAAAGTGGTAGGATGCACATGTTGTTGTCGATTAAGGATAAAGAGGTGACAACAGAGATGAGAAAAACTGTACTTCTCATGAGTGGGAAGGAACTTCTTAATGAGGTTAAGAAAAAGGAAGGCACACAATTTGTTGTGGTCAGGAAGCCCAAAATTGTTTTGACCAGTACGAGGATAGATGATTTACTAGAAGATATCCAGGAGTTGCTGGAAGAATTTGGATGAACTACCTTGTTCATTGCCACCTATCAGGAGTATAAGCCATCATATCAATCTTATGCCTGGATTTAGTTTTCCAAACAAAGCATCTTATAGGTTGATGCCGCAGGAGAATGAAGAAGTTAAGAGACAGGACTAGGAATTAATGGACAAAGGATTGATTCGGGAGAGATTGAGTCCATGCATTGTTCGTATAGTTCTCAGCCCAAGAAAGGATGGTGGCTAGAGAATGTGTATAGACTCAAGGGAAATCAACAAAATTAGCATCAGGTATAGGTTCCCATTGCCAAGGATGGACGACTTGATGGATTGCTTGAGTGGAGCAAAGCTTTTTTCAAAACTTGATTTGAAAAGTGGATATCATCAAAATAGAATGAGGGAAGGTGATGAATGGAAGACAACATTCAAGATGAATGAAGGGATATATGAATGTATTGTCATGCCATTTGACTTAACGAATGCACCCAATACTTTCATGAGATTGATGAATGAAGTCCTGAAGGATTTCATTGGGAAATTCCTCATTGTATATCTTGATGATATATTAATTTTCAGCAAAAATAGAAGCAGAACACTTAAATCATTTAGCTGCAGTAATGAGGAGGTTACAACAAGAGAAAATGCTGATCAATATGAAGAAATCGTCATTTATGATGACAAAACTCATTTATTTGGGTTTTGTTATCACTACGAATGAATTGAAAATGGATCCGGAGAAGATAAAAGCGATTAAAGGCTGGCCATCGCTGAAGAGCGTATTTGAAGTACGAAGCTTCCTTGATTTGGCTATATTCTATAGGAAATTCATCCAAAATTTTAGTGGAATTAGCGCACCAATGATGGATACGGTGAAGAAAACACATAAAAATTTTCACTGGACAAAGGAAGCAGAGAAGAGCTTCAACCTGCTGAAGAAGATCATTGAGCAACCAATTCTGGTTTTTCCATATTTCAGCAAGACATTCCAGGTCAAGTGTGATGCGAGTGGATTTGCAATTGGAGTGGTCTTGAGCCAAGACAACAAACCAATTGCGCATTTCAATGAAAAATTGAATGAAGCAAAGATAAAGTACTCCACGTATGACAAAGAATTCTACGCAATCATACAAGAACTGAAGAAATGGAGGCACTATTTGGTTCCTAAGGAGTTTGTTTTGTACAACGATAATCATGCTTTGCAATTCATGACTCGACAGGATAAGTTGAACCAAAAGCATGCTAAATGGGTTGAGAAAAATTTTACTTTTGTGATTAAGCATATTTCTGGAACTGCTAACAAAGTTGTTGACGCTTTGAGCAGGAAATGTTTGCTTATGTAGGAATTCAGAGTCAAGACTTTGGGTATTGATAACCTCAAGGAAATGTACAGGGATGATCCAAACTTCAAAGAGGCATATGAGGCATCTAAGAATCCAATTCTCAGGGATAGAATCCAATGGAATGAATACATGATCCAGGATGGATTATTGTTTAGGGGAAATGAACTATGTATTTTGAAATGCTCCATGAGGGAGAATTTACTAAAGGAAAAGCACAACGGAGGATTGGTAGGACACTTCAGTCATGAAAAAACGTTCTCAAAGTTGAATAGCTCGTATTATTGGACAGGGATGAGAACATATGTTAGGAAATTCGTGGATAGATGCAGAATTTGCCAGCACACGAAGGGAAATAGGAAGAATACAGGATTATATCAACCTTTACCCATACCTGAAAGGCCATGGGACACAGTGAGCATGGATTTCATATTGGGACTGCCAAGGAAACAAAGGGGATATAATTCAATCTTTGTAGTAGTAGACAAATTTTCAAATATGGCACATTTCATACCATTCCAGAAAACCAGTGACACAACTCATATTGCAAACCTGTTTTTCAAGGAAGTCGTCAGACTTCATGGCTTGCCAAGGAGTATCCTTTCAAATCGGGATACCAAGTTCGCAGGACATTTCTGGAGGACCTTATGGAAGAAGCTAGGGACAAACTTGTCTATTAGCTCATCATATCATCCTCAGATGGATGGACAGACTAAGGTCATGAACATGAGCTTGGGAGATTTGTTAAGGAGCTTAGTGACTGAACAACACAGTCAATGGGATCAGATTCTTCCACAGGAAAAATTCTCTTACAATGATTCATTCAATAGAAGCATAGGGTAGAGTCCATTCCAAATTGTATATGGAATGCGACCAAGGGGAGTTTCTGAATTGAAAGATTCAAAACAAGTTGAATTTAGGAGTGCTAGTGAAGAGGACTTTACAAAAGGAAGGAAGGAGCTTCACAACATAGTCAAGGAGAGATTGTAGAGTTCAATCCAAGAATACAAGCGTAGAGCAGATCAACACAGGCGAGAACTTCAATTTGAATTTGTTGATTTGATTCTTCCACAATTGAGAAAAGAGAGGTTCCCAAGGGGAACATATAACAAGATGAAGATGAAGAAGATTGGACCATGCAAAGTCATAAGGAAATTTGGGATGAACGCATATGAGATTGAATTACCCGATGGGGTCAGAATCTCACCGATATTAAATGTCGTGGATTTGTACCCTTATAGAGCTGAAGAAGTAGGAGAAGAGGATGAACAAAAAGAAATTAAATGGACAAAACAAATGCCTATAGCTGAAAAGCCACAGATGGAAAGCATAATTGACAAGAGGATTAGCGGAAAGACTAGAAGAAAAGAGTATTTTGAATACTTGGTCAAGTGGAAAGGACATCTAGTTGAAGATACCAATTGGGAATATGAAGAAGCAATTCAAAAGCATGGACACACCATGCAAGATCTCATGAACAGGAGTTCATGAAAATTTTCAAGTGAGGGAGTATGATGCAGGAGCATCGCATAAAGCCAAAGATACGTACCTAACCAAAGGAGACAGCTGGAAAAGTGCCAACGCACATTTTGAAGTGTTTTTAAGATTAATGAATGGACATTAATGTAATATTTAGGGAAGCGTACTTACATTTTGTGTTTTGGAGATTGTAAATAGATCTTGAGCGTTTCTCTCATCTGTCAAACTTAGAGGAATTTATGCATAATGAATGCAAGTAGGTAGATATGAATGTTAGATTAGACAGTTTAGCAGTGTAGGAGGGAAAACGGATGATAGACACCCTCAACCCTTGTACCATTGTAACATAATTCATAATTCATAAGCTGTAGAGATGCAGAAGAGAATAGAGGAGAAGAGAGAATGTTATGCATTTTTAGTTGTTGATATTTACCATGTACATGAGCACTCAAATTAATAGAAGAAAGCTTTGATTCCAAATCGATGTGTTTGTTATGGTTGTTGGAATCCCCTGTTGAATGGTATGTTGCAAGCTTGCTTGTATTCTCTGTATGCATTTCTTTCAATGCTATGTATGTTTGTAGGTTCTGGAATTTTATGTTGAATGTTTGAATTCTGGGTAAGGGAAGAATGAGTTTCAATTGTTTCTCCTCCTGAGAAACCCTACAAGAGTGCAGTGGAGGGTCCGCAAGGAGTGCGTCGACCAAACTATAAGTTTCATTTCTGAACTCTCAGAAGAGATTCAGATTGCATTTTTATAGACACAAGAGCCGTGCAAGGTGTGCGCAGACCGAGTGAGGTCTTGGCTTTTACAAATCCAAGAGGAAGATTGAGAGACTATTGTTGCAAAGAGTGCACAGGGTTGAAGACTCAAATAACCAGAGGTTATTTGAAAGTTTTCCGCAAGGAGTGCGTACAAACATCCTTTTGGAAGCTTGAGTTTACAAGAAAAGCACAGGAGGGATTTAACCTTTGGAAGTGGTCAAAGGGAGATGAAGGTCGAAATCGTCTTATAGAAGTCAATTTCAGGAAGGAGAACACCGATTTGTTTGGGAAAACTTTATTAAGAAGTGAATCGAGCGGTCAGAATTCTCCATGGAGAACTCGCGAAATCGTGAGGACTGTGGGATCTAGAGGAGATGTGAGGTGGTTAGAAGTTGAATGAACCCACCACCCTAATATAAAGAATCAACATGGACCATTAATCGTGGTCGGTTTGAGCCGCTAGATCATTTCATGAATTTGGGGATTGGAGCGATAAGTGATTTTGGAGTCGAGAGTTGTGAACTCCCGATTCGTGAAACCTCAAAAAGATCTAGACCGTCGGATCAAGGGAGGCTCATAGTCATTGATCTCGTCAAAGGCACAATTTCAGAATTAGGGAATCATAGAGGAAGAGGAATGGATGTTGGTTGTTCGGTCGAGTCCCAAAAACTGGAAGCTAGTGGGAGACAAGTGGCCTATCCTCATCGCTTTGGAGGAGTCGATCTTTTTTGACATTTTTTGTTTCGGCTATTGTAAGAGTTGTGGCATTACATCGAGAAACTCCAACTCACGAAACCTGAAATCCTTCACGGGATTAAACAAAGGGTTTAATTAACTCTTTGCGAGGTTTTGGAAAAGATCCTGAGTGAATCTCGGCCTGAGCACAGGAGGTCTACATCAAAGAATCAAGTTGGTTGGACAAGAAGATGAATTGTTCTCTGCAACAACAGAGGGTTATGTGTTACAATCTTTGAAAAGGTATACCAACTGTGCAATGGGCCTTTCTTCCCTCTCCATTTCTACCTTTTCCATTTTCTAATATCCCTTTTGTTTTCTAATTTCTCTTCTTAGTGGTGTTTTCGAAAATTCCTTTATGTGCTAGTTGGCGGACTAACGATTTCACAATTATGGCCATGATTCTACCTTATTCCATACTTACCCACTTTGTCGATTGCGGGTGTTGGGATAGAGGTTTCAAGATTTCTCCCCTAGCTTCTGGGGGTCCGCAATATACAGATTGGTCGTTGTTCTCTGCCCTTGCGCCCTGTTTACTGTTAAACATTTTTCCAGTCAAAAAATCATAGGCATACAATTTGATGCTTGGGTCCTCATGTTTCCTGAGCATATTACTTGACACCCTATTTCATATTCCACCTCCTTCTACCATGCATGTGACATTAATAACTATTATGGATAGTATACAATGAATATGCTTGTTTAGTCCTTTTGATGTTCATCTACACATGCTTGCATCAGAAAAATTTGGACTAGTGACATGGCCATGAGAAGTTAGTCATCCCAAACATCAGCAGACTGACAAGGACAAAGGTAAATATACATACATTATGTTCCTAGTATTTTTACAAAAACAATATGCTCAGCTATTTATTCATCTATGGCATGGTGAATATGTTGATGTGCTCTGCAATACATGGTTTGTAGTTCACAAGAAGTATCAACAAGTACAAGCAAGATGCCTAACATAGTGTAGGTTTTGTAGACTAAGAGGTGTGGTTGCAAAACTTTGGCTCCATAGTTCATTGAAGTTATGCATCTACATGTAGATTTATGCTAGTAAAAAACAGAAAACAAAGAAAAAAAATGCACACTACCATTCACTTTAGTTTTCCTATTCAAAAATTGTCACTGGGTCTAGAGTTGTAACACCCAAAGTACTATCAACAAGGGGCTTGAACAACCATCGAACTGGAAAAATGTTCATTAGGGACATAATGGTCGTCTATAGCACCAACTTGGAAAAGGAAAACAAAACTAGATCCATTATGTGTGCTAACATGACAGACAAGGAGGCCATGATGACAGTCACACTGACTATTCCTACACAACTTTTCCAGAAACATGTAGAAAATATATTGCCAGGTAATGGGATATCCATTACAAATTTTAATATATTGCCCAAAATAGTATATGACTGTGGTGATTGTGATGAGATTATTTTTCTCAACAAAACAAGTATTGTGGAAAAAAATCTCGTTGTCTGTTCAAAATAGCATTTCGTCCCAGACGCGACTATCAACTAGCTTGCATAGAGTAGTGATATTTACCCAATTGAAACAATTGGTGCATCTATCACACTAGAAAGAAAACTTGTCTCGCAACACATTATCCATACAAAGGATGGATATTCAGACAACGACAAGGCAATGGTACCGCTTTCCATATCCAGTTTTTTCCTTTACTTTCGAATGTGCATGTACCTCGGGTAAGTTACACAAATATTGCACCGTTCCATGTTGCAGCTGCAATTGTTCGATGCCTATTCAAATTTGTTTTCGTCAATGGAACAACAATTGCATAAAGGGCAGTTTCCACTTATGCTCTTCAAAAATATAACAAAGAAAAGGGATGTTATAGAAAGGATCTTTTGCACAACCCAAGCAACATTTGTAACAGAGTTGCGAGCAGACATAGTACAAGATCTGAAGAAACTAGCTATCTCTACAACTGTTGTGCATATACGTCAACAGAAACATCCTCACTTTGCTTATACAAACAACCTTCACCAAATTTATGCGGCTTGTTTATTTTTTTTTATTTTTTTTAAGGGGGGTAGGCGGTGCAGTTGTGTATTATATTTTTCAATGTATTAATTCCTATGCACACGTTTCTAGGTTGAAGGTGTTTTGGTTGCAACGAATTCATACTCGACACCCTTTGAGCCTGTATGTGAGAAATGCAACTCTCCTTCTTTTTCTTCCTCTTTGATAAGTGATGATATGATTTATTGTTTGCGATACAGTGAAAATTTTCCATATATATATGGACATTGCCTCAATGCTACCATCTAAAACATGGGCAACACAACCTTGCATTGTACAATTAGGCAGCCTCTACTACAAGATGTGCTTCCTAGGTTGGCAGAATTGTCGTATCAATCTTACCTACAAAAAAAGGCAAGCAATGTCTACATGTTGCATGAATTTTGGATACACAAAAAATTTACCTTAAATGAGGACAATGCAATATTACATATCGGTTGAAGAAGGAAAAAAAAAATACGACAAGAAAAAAAAAAAAAATCAAGATTTGGCAAGAAAAGAAAATATCTCATGTGTCTCAGTAATATTTCTTCAACACCCAAATGAATGTTCTTCGAAATTGAGTACTTGAGATTGTATGCACATAAGATTGTTCGGTCCAAAAATGGGAAGCATGGAAGAAAACCCCATATATCCCATGGCCCCATTTATTTTCTCGTGGGAACATATACCAAATGTAAGAGAAAACCAATGCCACGACATCTTTTATTTGTATATCAAATCGTTTGATGCAAAGGTCGATGTGTGATGCTCTATGGAACCTTGTGGGAACTTGATTGCACCCTGTTTGGAGTTTAGTTGGATCTTGGTGGTATGCTTCATCTGTCAATTTGTATATCGCAGAACTTCGAGTGTTGTTTGGAGAACACAAAACAATAGAATTGCAATTTTTTAGCTAGCTAGTCCACAAGTCCACCTGTCAATTTGTATGGCATTGTGATCCAAATGTAGTATGTGGATTTTTTTAGCACTTTTCCATGATCGATGAACTTGGTAAAATTAATATCCTATAATAATTTCAAATTAACGAATATATACTATGTGAATTCCAATTGTGATATCATATCAACAAGAGGCCCTTAAAATTCAAATTGGTCATTGTTATTCTTGCGGTGATAGAATTTAAAAAAAATTGTTGTGTTTCCTTCGTTTTTTTTTAATTAGGAGATTTAGCATCCTTTGAGAATTTTATGTAATTAAATTGTACAATATCAATATTTAATATTAATAATTTAGTATTTGAAATAATGTTTTTAGATAATGTTAGATATATAACATATATGTTATATGTTATACATGTAAACAATCAAAATATTGAGCTTGCCAGTCCTGGAGTCCGTCTGTCAATTTGTATATCACGAAACTTCAAGTGTTGTTTGGAGGACACAGAACATTAGAAGTGCAGTGTTGAGCGAGCCAGCCTGTAAGTCTGCCTGTCAATTTATATATTGTGGAATTCTAGGTGCTATTTGCAGGACACAGAACAATAGAGGCCCAATTTTGAGCCTACCAGCCCAAGAACCCATGATCCAAAAAGTGGCTAAGTATGGAATGAGGGATCTATACATGCTCTACCTATTCTCATGTCCATACTTTATAAAAGTACATATTTAGTATGTATTAATCGTTCTCGAAAGATTTCTAGGTGCGAAACTTGATGGATACACATGTTCACATTTCCACCTACTTTTATATCGCTAGCCCGACCGACCTCTTCCCCATTTCATATTGTACATATTACATGTAGTATGTAATAAACATTCAATCTTGAGCTTGCCAGTCCTGGAGTCCATCTATCAATTTGTATATCGCGGAACTTCGAGTGTTGTTTGGAGGACACAGAACAATATAAGTGAAATGTTGAGCCAACCAACCGCAAGTAGGGATCACCATCCATAAACAATCACAATCTTGAGCTCACCAATCCTGGAGTCCATCTGTCAGTTTGTATATTGTGAAACTCCGAGTGTTGTTTGAAGGACACATAACAATAGAAGTGCAATGTTGAGCCATCCATCCCACAAGTCTGCATGTCAATTTGTATATCATATAATTTTGGGGGCTATTTGTAGGGAATAGAACAATAGAGGCCTAATTTTGAGCCCGCCAACCTGAGAACCTAGGATCCAAAAAGTGGCTAAGTATGGAATGCGGGATCCGTACATGCTCTATAAAATCTAATGTACATACTTTATAGAAGTACATATTTAGTATGTGTTATTTATTTTTTGGAAAATTTCTAGGTGTGGAAGTTGGCAGATTCATGCCTTTAGATTTCAATTACTTTTATATCACTAGCCAGACCGACCGCTTCCCTATTTCATATTGTACAAAAAAAAAAAATCTAATTAAATTGTACAATATCAATATTTAATATTAATAATTTAATATTGAAAATTTGGTTTTAGATAATGTTAGATAGTTGATAGGGATCACCATCCGTAAACAATTGCAGTGTTGAGCCTATCAACCTTGGAGTCTATCTGTCAATTTGTATATCTCGGAACTTTGAGTGTTGTTTGGAGGACATGAAAGAATACAAGTGCATTGTTGAGCCAACCAACCCACAATTCCACTTGTCAATTTGTATATCATGGAATTTTGGGTGCTCTTTGTAGGGCACAAAACAATAGAGGCCCAATTTTGAGCCCGCCATCCCCAGAAACCATGATCCAAAAAGTGGTTAAGTATGGAATGCGATATCCGTACATGCTCTATAAAATATCTCGTCCATACTTTATAGTACATATTTAGTATGTATTACATGTTTTTCGAAAAATTTCTAGGTGCGGAAGTTGGTGGATTCACGTCTTCATATTTCAATTACTTATATATCACCATCCCGACCGACCGCTTCCCTGTTTCATATTGTACAAAAAAAAAATCTCGTGTAGGCGAGTTACTAGATAGGTGAGTTCAATATTGCATTTCCATTGTTCTGCTACCTGCAAACAACACCCTGACTTCCACAATTTATAAATTGGCAAACAAATTGAAATAAAATAATATATACTATGTGAAGTCTAATGGAACAATCATATGAACGAGAGGACATTAAAATTCAAATTCATCATTGTTATACTTGTGGTGAAGCTAACAATACAAAAACTTTACTTAAACATCCATAAATTGATTTTCTTGTAAATTTTCGACGCTTCTCTTATACAAATAGATCCTGGAAACTATAAACACCACTTGTTGTATCTATTCCTTGATTGAATATCCTCTTAACATGTTTAATTCATTCCATAGTTACTATTAATACTATCAATGGTTCTTTCTTACAACAATTCCTGCTTCCGAAAATTTCCATTTGCTTTCTCTTTTGCCCTCTGTTTTTTCTTTCTTTACGTAGGAACCCTGGATATTGTCAGATCAACGAAAGGCTCAAGAAGATATTGCATTGATACACATTAAACCATGATTTGCAGAGGGTTATATTATCCCTCCCAAATTTTCATTTCAAACATCGTTTGGAACAAACGAAAATTCTCGTTAACGCGTGGCAACAGTTTTGTTTAGATATAGTAAACACACTCGGGCATGATGGCCAAAGGTTCCAATATTCTAGGGAATATTCTTACTACCCATCTCCCTCCGCCCAGGACCAAAAAAGGAAATGGTCCCTTGGTACAGCCAAAGATGTATTTCAAGCCAAAGAATTCCAAGGAAACCCTTCCTGCTCAGAGAACCTGCCTAGTTGCATTGATGCTTGGCACAGAGGTTGATGTCATGGATGTTTATGGATAAATTTGTGAGTGCGGACACAGACCAATCTCCCCAGATCCACCTGGATCTGGAACAAACTGTGACAGAATACTACTCTTTCCCTAGATCTAGATATTGAATGAA
>JZKD02S1654102.1:740142-808408 GCA_000966675.3 Picea glauca | reverse complement strand
AGCCAGAGGAAAATGCATAGCCATAGAGACGCATAAAAAAATTGTCAAAAAATTAGACAGTATTCCCTCAATCAACCTCCCATCAGAAGAAACATGCAGATCTACTTTGAATCTCATTGAATGGGGACTCATTGGCCAGTTCACAGGACTATGGACGTCTCCCAAATATGTAGAGGCATGGATTTAGAGAAACTACAACCCCCTAACAAAAGAAGGCATCAAAAGCCGTCTCATAGGCAGGGGATTTTACGCTTTTGTTTTTTATAACACAAAGGACAAAAATATCATATTTAGGAACGAATCATATTTCATGGGCCCTCAGGGCCTATACATGAACAAATGGTCACCATATTTAGACCCGACTCAAGATGTAACCTCAGTCGTTCCGGTATGGGTGTGCCTCCCTCATCTCCCCTGACATTGCTGGAATTCAAAGTCTCTGGAATCCATTGCGAACACTCTTGGAAAATAGAATGACAAAGAAGACAGAAAGGACCAGTAGTCGTGTGCTAGGATATGTGTCGAAGTAGATATAGAGGTGGGTCTCCCAGAATCCATTCAACTAAAGTTCATAGACTGGTCTCACATCCAAGAGTTAGATTACGAACAAATCCCATTCAAATGCAAGTATTGTCATGGCTATGGACACTTCATCAGGAACTGCAAAAAGAAGAAAGAGGAAGAGGGAGAGACCTCAAAAGGAGAACAATGGACGCAGGTCCATAAAGCATCTCAGCCAAAGAGTAACAACCGATCCAAAGGGAAAAGGGAATCAAAAGGCCCTGATGCCCCCACTCCAGGGAAAGTTATCGGGGAAGGGAGCTCAACACTCCCAATCCTAGAGGCCCCCCAAAACCCCTTTGAAATCCTCAACAACCTTCCAGAAAAATTTGATCCAGTGATTGAATAACTTGAGCAATAGACCTCCCCTCCCACAGTGGGGAAAAACAATGGTGAGGTAGCCCATCCTAGATCCCCAATTGGAACCTCCTCCTCCCCTTCCTATGCAGAAATAGCTAAAAAGAAACCCCCAAAAAACTCTGGATCTTCGGAGGATGAGTTTTTTGAGAGACCCTAAAAAGACTTGGTAGAAAATCCCACAAAGAAGCAAGAGAAGTAGAAGCAGAGAGGCAAAAAATGCAAGGAAGCCAATCCACCATTGAGATGTCCATTGGAAGAAATACAAGAAAAAGGTCTCCCAAGGGAGGACCTACCCACTCCAATCCTGGTAAATAATGCATATAGTCTCTTGGAATTGCAGAGGCCTGGGGAACCCATCGAAGGTCAAAGAAGTCAAAGACCTCCTGAAAAATGAATCTCCGAAAATCCTCATGCTCCAAGAGACAAAAAATGAAGGGGAAACCCTCTTAGAAATCAACAAACTGAAATGGAAAAAAAATGTAGGGAAATCCATGAGCACAAGGGGCTCCCCCGACGATCTTGAAACTTTGTGGTCCGAAGACAAGTTCCATCTCAAAAGTTCCTTTGATACCCAACATTGGATATACACCAAACTCCAACACTACTCAAGTAAGATCACCTTCTCTCTCTTTAATCTTTATGTTGATGTCCTTTCTGCTGAAAAGAAAGATTGTTGGCAAAATCTATCAGTCTTTTTAGAAAATTAGCTCCATACAAACATCATTATAGTTGGAGATCTCAAGTTAGTCTTTGAACCAAATGAAAAGAGAGGGGGCAACTGTAGTAGGGACCAAATGCTTCCTTTTGTTGAGGAGCTAATTCAACACTGGGATCTCATGGACTTCAAGCCCATGAAATTCCTCTTTACTTGGACAAACAATAGAGTTGGAATGGACCACATCTCAGCTCGCTTGTATCGGTTCCTAGTGCAGAGCTCGCTATTACATGAAAAGAGGAGCATCTCGTCTAAAATACTCACCAAATTGAAATCTGATCACAAGCCCATTCTCCTCCAAATTGAAGAGGAAGAAAATTTGGGAGCAATACCTTTCCGTTACATCCCTCTCTGAATAGAAAAGGAAGGCTTCCTGGAAACTTTTAACTTATCTTGGTCCACTCCAGTAACAGGATATCCCATCTATGTGTGGGAACATAAAATTAAAACAAAAAAGCACACCTTAAAAGAATGGATTAAAAATCCAAACAACACCCCCCCAAGCCAAAGAAGAGAGATTGTCGAGCAATTAATATATTTGCAAATGGAAATGGACAATAAAGATATTGCCAGCCAAGATTTAGAGAAGGAACAAGCATCCCAATTCAATTCCTTCCGCGCCTTCCATCAAGAAGAAGAGTATTGGAGACTCAAATCTCATAGCTTGTGGCTAAGAGATGGAGATCGTAATACCACCTTCTTTCAATGACAATATAGAGCCTAAATTTCTAGAAATCATATTTCAGAAATAACCTCTGCAGATGGATCAATTTGAAAAGGTATAGGCCACCTTAAAGAGGCAGCAAAAATTCACTTCTAGAAACTTTATAAAGAAGATGGAGCTGATTGTGAGGATGCCACCACATAATTTCTCTCCCATATTCCTTCCCTGGTGAGTAAAGAAGATAATGCATCCCTCATGAAGCCTTTCATAGAGGAAGAAATCAACAATGTTATTTGGTCTATGGATCCTGACAAACCTCTAGGGCCAGATGGATTTTCGATCAATTTCTATAGAAACTGATGGGAAATAATCAAGATAGCTTTGCTAAGAATGATAAAATCATTCTAGCAAAAATCCAAAGTTGGAGGCAACATTAACTCCACATTTCTAGCCTTAATTCCCAAAGAAGGGAATCTGGGCTGCTTTGATAGATTCAGTCCAATTTCACTGTGCAACACTTCGTACAAAATCCTTTCAAACTAATGGTGAACATGATTAAGCCTCTGCTAGGGAAGCTCATCTCCCCTTCCCAAAATGGTTTTGTTAAAGGGAGACACATTCTGGACAATGTAATACAAGTGAAAGAATCAATGCATTCCCGCCATCAGCACAAAGAGAAAGGGATGCTCATAAAAATCGACATGGAAAACACTTTCGACTGCGTAAAACTCTCATTCCTTTACAAAGTCCTTCTTTCCTTTGGTTTCAATTCAGAATTTGTTAAATTAATCAAATCTTGCACTGAGAAGTCGCGGATAGCCACGCTAGTAAATGGAAGGCCAACTAACTTTCTTCAAGCTTCGAGGGGACTAAGGAAAGGATGCCCTCTCTCCCCCTTCTTGTACATCATAATGGCAGACTCTCTTAGCAGAAAGCTAACTGTGGAAAAGAAAGTTGAGACTGTCCCAGGCATTAGATTGGTGAGGGAACTAGAACCAATAAATCATGCTCTATTTCTTGATGACTCCCTTTTGCTGGGTGGAGCCTCCATAAGGATAACACAGGCCTTTAGTAACATCCTCCAAAGTTTCTACAGAATATCTGGAGCACTCATCAACAAAAAGAAGAGCGCAGTGTATGGATGGAATGTTGATCAAAAAACCATTCAGCGAATTGTTCAGTTCTTGGGATTTACAGGCTATGCCTCTTGGGAAAAACTAAAATACCTCGGACTTCCCTTAACTCTTGGATCCAATAAATCTTCGTTATGGACAGAAATAATAAGCAAAATTAAGACCAAAATAGTAGCATGGGGAGGTTTGTGGCTGACAACAACATGAAAACTTACTCTCATAAAATCGGTACTCTCCTTCTTGCCAATCTATCAAGCATCCTTCCTCTTGGCTGCAAAGACGATTCTGACACAGGTTTCAAACCTGATCCGAGATTTTTTGTGGAAATGAGGAAAGGGAAACCAAAGGAAATTCCATCTTGTTAACTGGGAAACTGTCAAATGCCCAATCAAGGAAGGAGGAATGAAAATAAGATATCCTGGTCATGCCAACATAGCTCTAGGTGGAAAAATCATATGGAAACTCTTCTCAAACTACAGACATCCAGTGAGCCAAATTTTAAGAAGAAAATAACTCCAAGGGAAATCGATGAGGAATTTACAGGCATAAACTACCACTAAAGGAACTCTGATATAGAATCTTTGTCGAGCTGGGATAGACTTCTTCCAAATCTATATGTACCGAACTCCTAGAAATGGAAAAAAAATGTTTATATGGAAAGACAAAATCACGGGCTACCCTCCTCTCGAAAACTTTAAAGAAATCAACGAAATTCGTGAGTGTCTTACTCAATGCGATATCATCAAAATCGAAGAAATTTCCTCTTGGGACGTCTCAGGTAATTGACTGGCTTGGGAACCACCTGAAATCCCAACGTATCTGTAACATCAGAAGACTATGCTCATAAAATCAATGTCTGATTTGGCTCTTGTTCACCTGTACGCATCAGACACTTGGGGACAAGGAAAGACTAGGAGATACATTGCAGCTCAAGGCTACAACTCCTTACAAACTCTTCAACTGATGACAGATTCAACAGCTCTATGGAAGAAGGTATGGGACCCAATGGGTCTCCCAAAAGTAAACTTCTTCTTTTGGATTCTAATGCATAAGAAAATGCTAACATGATAAAATATGATAAAAAGAGGTATAGTTGGACCTCATAGATGCCCCTTGTGCTATAGCACTATCAAAACTATGGACCATCTGTTTTTGATTGTCCATTTTCCCAAGAAGCCTGGAAGATCACCCTCAGCGGTCTCAATGTCATAACTCCTTCACAGACTACAGTCGCATCCCTCTACTCCTCTTGGAAGGCGAGATATCCCCACGAGATTCAAAGCAAATCAAACTGGCAAAGAATCTAACAGGCCATACCCAAATATTTATGATGGAAAATCTGGTTGGAAAAAATGATCAAATCTTCAATAGAATCCCCCATTCCCCCTTGACGGTGGCCATTAAAGAAAAATCAATTATCCTAGAAGCAATGACTCACCATCTGTTCAAGGATGAAAACCTTCTACTTCCTAAAGAAAAGAATTGGCTAGGAGCTGTCATAACGGAGGAAAAGAAAAAGATCATTGCTTGCCCCCAAAGCACTCCAAGTTGGCGTTTAAGAGAAACAGATTCAGTATTTCAAGATTGGTGTAGGAAGCAAGGTAAAGAAATAATTTTTTTCAAAGGCTCCTCCAAAGGAAACCGAGGGAAAGTAGGGGCAGGTGGAGTGATTTACTCCTCCAATGGACAAAGGAAAGATACCTTCAGCTAGGGATTAGGTCAGAGAACCAATAATTAGGCTGAACTCATGGGGTTGTTAAAAGCTTGTCAGATAGCGCGGGAAAATGGCATTAAAGAAGTTCAAGTTTTTGGGTATTTAGAAATTTTAATAAAAACAATAATCTCGAAAGACCACTTCAGCAACCCAACACTCAACAAGACTCTGCAAAGGCTAAGGTATGTGCTGCAAGACTTCTCCAATGCCCAATTGTACCAGATCCTATGAGGATTGAATATGGAAGAAGATGAGCATGCAAACACGGGATGCCTCTTGTCTAAAGGCACATTCAACAAAAATGAGGAAGCACCTATATGGATTTCTATCCCATAAATCTAGAAACATCTCAACCCTCGACAAAGAAAGAAATACCCCATGACTCAGAAAAATGAACTGTTGAATCATTGTAATAATGGTGGTTTAGGCCTTGGCCCAACCAATATCTAACAAATAAAAAATCTACCTGTTTTAGTTAAAAAAGAAATCGGTTAGACTCCACGTTCCTAGAACCTGAAATAGAAGAAAATCCTCTAAATGCATAATTAACATCGAACTGAATATTACAAAATACAATATTCAAGCATCTGTCATGCTTCTAGAAACCTCATCCTTGCTAGCTGCTTTAAAGCTTATCCTTTCTTTATTTTCTAGTAGATACAACTTATTTCCGTTGATATTTGTATTGAGTATGCATATTCAATAATGAAACTATGAACTTAGGGGGCTCTATATTAAAATTTAATTCAAATTTAAAATCCTTTCTATGTACGAATGGTAAATTAATTGTACTCTGACTGCATCTTGTTGGGTACTTTGACACTGTAAACTGTGTTTGACCAGGAATCGGTTTAAACTCTGCAAGTTGAGTTGATTCATCTGTTAGATTACATCTTTATACTTTTTCCTATTTTTCTTCAAATCTTCTCTTTTTTCATTAACATTGAGAGTCTGAATAATTGAATGAACATCACCAAGGTCGATATCATCCATTTCTACATCTATATATAATATAGTATTTAAACAAGCTACTTTGGCTTCTTTAGCCAATCTTTTACTCTCTTCAAGATTATTTTCCCAATTCTTTATATCCATTTCACCCTTTAACTGTTCAATCTCTAAAAACTGAGCAATTCCTGGTACATTTAAACTATGATTCCGCATCATCAATTATTGAAACTTGGATCTTGTATTAACTAACTCTTTTTCTTTATCAATAATGATTTGCAATGAATCATTGATGATAAGATATTGTTTTTGGATAATCTCCAAGATTTCACAAAAATTGTCTTGGGTTGACTGTAATTCATCATTAACTTTAAGGGCATGTTTCTTAAAAGAACAAATATCAACAATTTCATTCTCAACCTTTTTGACTTGGGATTTTAAATGGAGTATTAATGCATATTTTTGGGAAATAATATTCTTCCACATTTGTTGATCTTGGAGACTTGTTCTTAATTTATCTTCTAGTTGTTTAATTTGTTGTCCATAACTTTGTCGAACCTGAGCTAATTCAAAACTAACTCGTTCTTTAGAAATTTCCTCTATTTGTTTTAAATCATTTTGCAACTTCTCAATTAAAAGATTTTATAATCAATTTTCTCTCTTAAATTGTCTATTGACCATAAATTTGTTGTTGTAAAGGCTCCTAGAGAATCTTCTACATGTTTTTCAAATTCAGGGTCACTCTGTCCCTGACCATGAATTATCATTTTTTGCCTTTTTGTGATTACACCTCATTTCTTCTGAATCTCTCTCTGCACAATATCTTTCCTTTTATTGCTGAAGAAGAAACCTAATGAAGGCATTTCTTCTAGCTCAATAGGTGTCATATCTTCAACATTTACTAGCTATGAACCATGTATTTCAAAGCTTGATGCAAGAGGAGTTAAGGATGTAATAGGAGATGTAAGTACAATAGATTTCCCTTGAGTAGAGACATTATTTAAGGGAGTTTCAATGTTTAAAGGAATTTGAGGAAAAACATGTCCATGCTTCATGAATGCTTCAAACATTGTCAATGTTTCTTGCAAAGTCCTACTTGGTAGGTTTTGTTCCTTTTTGTTGTATCTTTTGATGATGCATCTGGTGTTTTATCAACTTCCCTCATTTTGACCTCAGGTAGATCATGTTGCTTGGGATTAGAAGATGGTGACACATATGAAATTGGATTACTAATGTGAGTGAAACTTTGCTCTACTTGTAAAATATTTGGTAAACAACTTCTCCTGTGATTTTGAAAATTGAGAAAATCTGATTGTTCCTTATCAGAGAGAGTTTGGATTCTGGATAGAAATTCATCATATGATTTTTCTCCTCTGAAAATATCATCAAATGGTGAATCTTCATGAAAGTAATTTTTCATGTTGAACTGCGAAAAATGATTTTCAACCACTTTATGTGGATCATGCCTTTTGAATTCAATGGAAGACAATGCAATATATTCCAAGGTTAAAGGCTCCACCTTAGCATGTCTAAAATCTAACAAGGAATATTCACCAACCTGTATGGGATAAATAGGCCATACCCTTTTTTTTGTTGCCCTTAATTATTTAGTGATGCCTATAAAAACTATATGGTATGCCACTTCCCTGCAAATGAGTCTATCTGGCAGAAATTTTGGTAAAGCATGAGGAGATGCAAAAAATTCATAAACTATGATATATGAAAAAATATCCTCAATATACCAGTCTACAATTGCACCTAAATTTCCCATAATTTGCTCAGAAATATCGGGATGATGATTACCATATATAACTTCATGAATTGGGATGATAACATTATGGAAAATTTCATAAAAATGGTCTTTTTCATTTTCCTCCCACAACTTGGAATGATAGATGTGTATTGGCTCACAATCTTTTGGATTCCAACTCCAATTCATCAATGGGAAAGGGGTTTTGTAACATATAACATCCATAATATATGATGACATATAAAAGGGAGTTGGTTCACCTTTAGACTTATGAATTGTACCAATCCATACTTTTTTTACCAAGTTATCAGACAACAACTTTCCCCAATGAAAAGTGAAATCCTGTGTAAATTTATTAATAATAGGAACCCAATCAACGCTGAAATGTGTAGGATTTTTCTTTCCATACAATCTACATAGCATCATAGCTATGTACATAATATGTGCATCACAAGAAGATGTGGATTATATACCACGAATGTTCACTTTTAATTTATTTTCCTTTCCCCACCAAGTTTTAATTATATCATGGATTCTTCTATCATAATCTACACATTGTTCTTTCTCAAACATTTTCACAAATTCTGCATTGTAAACATATTTGGGAGTATTGGACAATTTATACATTACTTGGATATCTTATGGTCAAAAAAAGTTGACAATATTTATTTGATGGTTGTAGATGGTCCTGGTTGGTAAATCCACATGCTCTGGAGCCCACCGTATCATGTTCGTGTAGTGCAATAAATTTGTTCGTGCTGCAACCTTATGTAGTTCCGACTTGGAAACCTCCTTGAGCTTGTTTACATTTATAAAAATCTTCACCTTCGCTTGAATCATATGAAACAATTCATTTCTATTATTTGATAATTTCGTAAACCTACACCCAGGATTTGATGCTACATGTTAAATGATTCATAGTTTCTGAATAAATATAATAATTTGGGTTCGACTCCTCTGCGGAGTGGTCTTGGACTGGATTTTTTGATCCCCTACAAGGTGCCATGACTTCTCGTTAAAAATATTTTCTTTTGTAGGAAAAATAATTCTTATAAATGCAAATATAGAGATGGAGTGGAGTTCAGATATTTATCAAATCACAATTTAACAGACAATCAACTCTACATTTAATACTTCACATTTGAATGAAAGGGTCATAATGTTGGCAAGCTAGTGAATTTATTACCCGACGACATAAAACTTTACTTCGAATATCTTACCCTAATCATTTTTATTATCATTAACAATATTGATTAGCGAGACTAAGTACTCTGACACTTCAGGAATTTGGGAATTCAGGAATTTTGAATAGAAAATGTTAAACACATCTTGAAGGCTGAAGTCATGAAGTGATTAATTATCCTTAATCAAACTTTATTAAATTGGTCATTACTTATCCTTTAATCTCCAAGACTTTGGAACTTCAAGAATTTTGGGCTTCGAGACTTCTAGGATATATTAATGATATGATATCTTGGAGTGACATGGAATGATGACGTCACATATGATGATGTGTCATAAGAACATGGGTGAGATGTGTCATCCTAAAATATGAAAATTACATGTCCAAAAATGCCAGAAATAAGTGCCATGTTTATCCATATTGTAAGAATGCCAGGTGGCATAGAATACGCCAGCTAAGTATTTATGAATGTGACTTATATAAATTCAAGGCTCTGGAGCTTCATGACTTGAGGATAAAAAGGTTCATTAAACATTAAGTTTGAAATCTTGAAGCATGAAGTCCCGAAATGGAGCCACGAACGAGAACATTGCATTGATTAAACATTACACAACTATGTATTCCCACAACCCCGTGAATAGTTGATGTTGATATGTATTAGGATTGATGGTTTAGGATTGATCCTCCCTATCTAAACACAACAACGAATTTTATTAGTTTATAAAATAATAATTCTAAAGAAAAAAATCAGAAAATATCTATGTTATTTAAAAAATTGAAGAAAGAATTCAAAATTTGAATTTTTATTTTAGATTTTGATTTATGTTCTAATATAGGCTTCAATTGGGGATGGCAGATCCCTATGAGTCACCGAAGAACTGTAGACCAAGTTCCTTTAATGGGTAAATGGATTCATTATTCTTCTAACTTCAAAATAAGTTATGAAAGATTTGAAACCCATTTTCAATTACTTTGAAAAAAATAAATCTCTTATCAGAATCATTTGAATTATTGAGAATACAACCTTAAACTTTCTGAATTTTAAGTTTCAAGCAGACTATTAAAGAACTTATTTATCTAAGTTTAATCAATCAATATCTAAGGTAATTAATTAGAGCATGGCTAAAATATTAAAGGTCAAACTGGTAATTATCATCTCTTTGGAGTACATCCATTTTGTCCATGGTTTAGAAAAGAACTCGTTTGGATACAATACAAATAATTTTGAAAATATTTAATAACAAGGTATAAATGTAAGATATGTAGTTGCAGTTCATTATAGTCAACACAAACATTACTTCACTTCCAACCAGGCATCCATAGCCCTAGTGAAGGTATTTGCATTCCCTAATTCTGAATTTTCTTTCACCATCCTACTTTTTAATTTTATTTGAGATGAGGGCAATCATATAATGAATTTCATTTCATCATCTCATTTTATCAAGATGGGGGCAATCAATTTTTTAAATTTCCTTTCACCATCTGTCTTATGTTACTATTATTTTTTTATTTCCGTTATAAAATGATTTGCCTCACCATATGCAAGCTTTCCTAAAGGGCCTTTTTCCATTTCCCTATGCAGACTTGAAGTCCCATTTTGCAGTTCCCATAGATTAAAATTGAATTTTTCCACATATATGCGCCCTAACAACTATACAACATGTGTATACACAGGTTGCACCATTACAACCAGCGTACATCGGGTTTTGTACTCAAAATTAAAATATGTTGTCGGGTTTCCATGTCACGCCACATGATTATTGGCAGCCCAACTAGTCTCTTGTTTTATGTTTCTATTCAAAGCACTTTATTTACATCTTGTGCTTCAGTTTCAGGAAAGTGGATTCATCAAAATGATAGCTCATACATTACATGTTTTTTTTTCTTGTCATTAGAATTTTCATGTTTATTTTGTGTGACTTGATGTTTGTTACCCTTCTCTAAATTCATGACTAAGAAGCATGAATTTAGTCATCTTTTGCCTAGCAACAACTAATAAGGAACTTAATATGTGATTATCCCATGCATAATTTAAAAGGATTTCTTGTTTATTTTAGTTGTAACCTATGAGAAATGATCTATTAATTATCGCTTCATTTAAAACATTGATTATTTCCTAGGTAAATAAAATGGATACATATGATTTTTCTTTTTTGTTTTGTTTGGATATATCGACCTATATCCAAACTTAAGAAAATCATTGCACTGTGAAATCCTTTGGTGAAATATAAGCGCTTTGGTGAACACCTCATCATTACACCAAAACCTATTCTCTACATGATATTTTATGATAAACCTTACTCCTCACCGAAATTTTTAGATTTTTCATTCCATTATGATCACATAAGGGGAAGTTTCTCAGGTTTCAGACCAAGGTTTCATGGTGAAAAACAATGGATACATGATTTTTACTATGCAGACCATGCCTGTCCACTGCTAGACCAGAGGAAATCAATATTCCAAGTCGGGAATGATAATCGAGGTACTTTCATTTTATGCACATCTCGACTAGCACTAGGTATGTTTACCTATATCACTTTGAAACTTATCTCTTTACCCCACTTAGTTCTCATTCCTGTCGTCCCTGCAAAGTTCATTTCAATATTCTCCATTTCATCTCTGTTATGGATACTTTCATTAGGATTGAACCTAATGGCCACCAAACCCTTCTATGTCACGACGGTGTCACTGAGAGACTCGCCCCAGTTGGGTGGCTACCTTTCATTCAGTCATTTAGGGGTTTTAATTTCGATGTAGCCAAGGAGTTTTCCAAACCATTTGATGGTGTGAGGGTAAAGGTCGGTGATATGGAGTTTTAGGTTGATGAGGGTTTTATTGGTAGAGTCACTAGTCTCTCTTCTTTTGGAAATAAATGGTTCAAGAATATTAAGGTAGAAAATATCCCTTGGCAGTCATTGTTAGCATCTAAAAAAACAAAGTATCATGTCAAAGGATTACCCTTGGAATTATTCCAGTCTAAATGGCACAACCACTTGATGATTATCAAGCAATTTATAACCTGTGAAGGTCGTTTTGGTTTGATTTTCTACTTCCACATATGTTTTCTCATGCAATTTATGGGGTTTCATCTAAATTTACCTTTTTATTTGCTCCGAAGCCTCCAGAAAATGGCCAGGTTTTATCAGCGTTCGATTAGCAATCCCCAAGACAATCTGTTTCATCATGGATTTATCAGAACTCGGGTTGAATATCATCTAGTTAATGTTGGGGATAATTGGGAAAATTTCTTATTAGAAATAATTTTCTATCCCTGAGGAATAACCTTGTAGTGGGCGTAGTACAAAATTATGAAGGGATTTTACCTCTACAATCTCCATCACAGGAATTACAAATCAAAATTCAACTTGGTGAAATCCCTGTTTCATTATCTAAATTCCAAGTTGTATCCTTACCTATGACACGAGCAACATTTAAAAAGAAGAAATTTCTCCCTAAGAAATCACTAAAAGTTGTGGTTTCATATTTAAAGGATCGATTTGTGAATAATATCTAGCCACAACATGTGAGCCATGTTAGAGAAGAAAAATTAAATATAAAGGGTAAGCCATCACGATTCGCTAGTGAGGTAGATTTCAAGAATACAAGGGTTGGTCGAGTAATCTCTAGGTTGATTCGTAATAAAAAGAAATACAAAGATGATACTATCCCTACTATTATGATAGACCAGGATTCATGTGAAGGTAATATGGAATATGAATTCGTTTCAAACTTACCTCCTTTCCTTCAATATTGTAAAGGATTCTTTGGCATACAGTCTGATTTAAAATCCAAGGAGGATTTTAAAAAAAGGAACAACAATATTCAGTTCCTAACTTAGAACCTAATCATTTCCATGATTGTCTCGCTTGGGCACAAAAATATTACTCTGACATTCCTTATCTACAAATGCAGTTGAATTAGGTCACCATGCAAAACACAGAGTTAGAAGAAGAAAATTATAAACTAAAATTGAAAGCCCATAAGTCTGTAGCTTGCACAGTTATAAGGTCTAAGCAATCTAGAGACGTGATTATAAATATTCAAAAAGTGTTAATGTCATCACATGATATAAAGTATATCATCCATCGCTTTCAAATGCTTAATAATGGGTAATTAATTGTCATTTTATTTTATTGAATAATGTTTTAAATAACATGATTGGTTGTGATAGACTAGCTACAGAATCGAGGATTCTGTAGCTAGTATTAAGTTAGTTAAATAGATTTTGATATTATTTTATTTTGTATTTTTTTGGGTCTTTGTAACACTCGGATGGATGAAAGACACGATGATTATTCCATAATATATATGGATTGTTATTTATTTTGGAAAGTTTTAGTTTCTTTCTCCAACAGTTATTAATCATGAATGATCATTTGTAACAAACTTGTTAAAGTTTTTATGTTTTTTTATTTTTAATCTAGTTTAGATTGGATATTAGAGTCTCCATATTTTGTAGATGATTGATCTCTATCCTATCGATAGGAGAAAAAATAAATAGTCCCTTTAAATTTTAATTTTTTATTTAGGAACATGGGATATTTTTTTGGAGCCTAGAAGGATGGACTGAAATGTTTTGAAAGATATGAAAAGGCAGTATGCTCTATGGATTTAGCCTAGACAACAAATTGTTTGATGTGATTATTTATTAGTCATGTTACCTTTCATGTTTTTCAGAGCATAAAACATATATTTCATGAATTAACTTCCATCTGTTCATCTTTATATGGTTTAATGTTTATATCCTTTTTGTTCTGAGTTATATCTAACATTTGAATTTGTTATATGAATTGCATATGATTGGAATTGTTTCCATCTCTGTGTTTTGAATCACATAACATCATGTGGATTATATTTATCTTTCTGTTTCTTACAAATCACTTTCGAATTATTGAAATTGCTTGAATTTATTCAAGAAATATCATAATCTCTATTTTGGCTATTTCGTAAAGTGCTTGCTATAGATTTATTCTTGGAAAGTAGGTTACTGGAGAACATCATACACAGGAAGATAAAATCATAGTTCTTTTTTAGTCACCGATCGGTAACAGGTTAGTTTATTTTTTGGTTTGTTTATTTTATTTGAATGAATAATGATTAAAGCTCAAACTTTAAATGCTTTGATCATTTTAGTTATATCATTACAAATCATATTGATTCTCTTTATTGTTAGTTTGATCCTTTTATCAAATTATTAATTAGTTATAGAACAATTTTTTTTATCCTTCATGTGTTACTTAAATTTTTCTTCAATAGTACAATTTTTCAGTTTCCAAGGCTTACATAAACCTTGCATATGTACATAAATATAATATATGAATAAGAATGTGTGGTATTTATATATTAAATATAGATAAAATAGAAAATGTACATAGTAGTTTTGTATAGATAGATAATATTTTTGTTTTCTTAGTTAACCTTAGTATTTCCACCAACCAACGGAGCCATAAAACCCATCAGGGTAGGTTACCTTAAATGGATTGGGTTAATTAGACAACCTCAGACCAGATCTTCCCTTCTCATTGATGGTGTGTTCACATATTCCCATTAACAAATGGTGCTAGAAGGAGGGACAACTGGATATTAATGGCAAGATGGGGTCGAAATACACCTCCTAACAGTCGCTCTCAAGTTATAACTCATAGTCGCTCATAATCCATTATTGTACCTGATCCAACCACTACATTTGAATCCCATCCTGATATTCCCGATGAACCTGTGACACTGATTCCTTAAGGAATTGATGTACAAGAAATTATTCGTAATTCTTGTCAATCAATAATAAGAACCCAGGGTGCATTGGCCAGAGTTAGACAATTTGGTGAACAATTAAATCAACCCCTTGATTTTTGCAATCAACAAGAAGATACTCTTGCAACTGGTATGCCCAATTACACATTGTGTGATATCATCACTGATCCATTTAAATAACTAATACTAGGTGTTGGGGTATCTCGACTTCCTCCTTCACCACCCAATCCTTCTCCACCTCCTTCAGGAGGAGAGTCATTCGACGAGGACAATTCATCATCTGAATCTTCTCAAACCTCTAACACTTCAGAGAATCCATATTTTATGGCTACTCAAAATAATCCAGCCAGACATTGGCTTGACTAATATGTTGTGGAAGTATCAGGACCCCAACATCCTTTACCCAAACATCCTAAAAACTGGTTACCTAAGTTTGATCCCGATTCTAGGCAATCAGTCGAGGATCATATAAAAAAACTCATGTTTCCTATTAGGCTGAGAAATTTTGACAGTGAAGATGTTGTTTGTAGGCCGTTTCCCTATACCTTTGAAGGAAATGCCTCCACATGGTATTTTTCACAACAACCCCAAACTATTGTTTCCTGGGATAAATTTGAATATGTTTTCTTATAAAATTTTGGGGATGAAAAATATACGAAATTTCTAGTTATGGAATTATCCAACATGAAGATGAATCCCAAAGAAAAGGTCAAGGACTTTAATAAGATATTCTTACACTTAAAAATAAGATTCCTGTAGATCTCATGCCTGCTTAAAACTTGGTTATTGCTTACTATGCTAAATCCCTACATCATAATACAACTATGTGGATTAAAATGTTTAAGAAAAAAATTCTATTAGAATCTTTTGAACAGGTAGTCCTCATTGAAAAGGACATTCTCAGTTTGAAAGATAACGCAAAACAAAAAGATGAATCAACTTCTTCTTCTAAGAAGAAGATATAAATTCTCAACTGACCTCCTTCAAATAAGAAAGAGAAAGAACCCTTAGATTTGGAGAGATCATAGAAATATTTTCAAAAGTTATCTAATCAAGTTATAGATTTGAAAATATCTGCAGAGGTGACGTAGATCCCCTTCCCTAGGGCCGAGATCTGCTCAGGATCATTCTAAATTCTCCTCGAGCAAAAGTGGCTCCTTTGGTTCCTTGCTGAAACATTCAACGAATCCAATCCACATGTCCTTCACAAAAACTCCACTTGCACCACGTACACCAGGTGTGAGTCTTCTCCTCCACATGACCACAACCCGGGCCTTTAGCACAAGCACCTTTCGTGACTTTCTATCTCGCGAGTTCTTGAATCAAAGAATCTCGACTCTAAACCTCTAATACCCGAGAATGTGATACGGGTATGGCCCCTTCCCTGCCAGCGCCTTTAAAAAAAACCACCGGATACGCCTAACTCTAGCACCCCTCACAACTCACAACTTCGCAAGTTGGAGTGTTGAGTCCTTGTGCTCCTCCTTTGCGAATCCCCGAGACACGATAATTCAACAATGGGTTGACTCCTTTCCTAGGCAATGTATGTCCACCACCTGTCACCCGCTTCCACTTTCCTCTGCGCTCTATGCTTGCGCCACCTATCAACCACGAGGTCCCCACCAAACAGATATTCCACGTATTCGCACGAGCCCTCGACACTCGGCACTTTGTGACTCCTGCAGTAAAAAAGAAACTCCCTTATACTCTGAAACCCCGAATACGCGATACCACGCAGAGGTTCTGATCCAACGGTTCTACCGTGACTTGGATCTAATGGTCTGGATCTTCTTCCCTGCTCCTCGCAACTCGAAACTTCGCGCAAAACAAGAATTTTGGTCCGACCTCCAAACTCATGAACCCTAAGTTTACGATATGATCCAACGACTTATACAAAGCATGATCAATGACTCACATTGATCCTGGATCCTAAGGTGATGGGTTTCACCGGTCTCTAACCACCTTGCAACTCTGCCAAATCCAATGACTCTTGCAACTTCTCACTTCCTTCACGAAGGCTTCTCACCATCCATACAGCTCCACTGGATCTTACGGTCCTCGTGACTTCACGGGCTCTCCATGGAGAATTTTGACCGTCTGATTCACTCTTCAATGACTTCTGCGAAACGAATCAGTGTTCTCCCTCCTAAACTTGTATTTTATGAGATGCTTTTGAATTTTGTCTCCCTTTGAACGCTTCAAAGGTACTATCCCTCCTGAGATTTCACTTGCAAACTCAAGTCTTCCAAAGGGTTTCCTGCTCGCACTCCTTGCGGAAATATTTCAAATAGCTTCCAGTTATTTGAGTCTTCGACCTTGTGCACTCTTTGCAACAGTAGTCCTTTAGCCTTCACCTTTGTTGATAAGTTCTAAGGCCTCAACCAACCTGCGCACACCTTGCACAACTCTATGTTTTACCTACACTTCTGTAGGAAATGAGAACAACAGTATCTCTCCTCAACTTTCTGAGATAAAACTCAAATTCTTGTCAATGCACACCTTGCAGACATTTCACTGCACTCCTTGCAGGAACTCTCAGGATGAGAAACAATTGAAACTCATTCTTCTTCTCTCTCAGACTTCATACATTCAACATGAAATCACACATTAACCCATCATTGAAACAAATGCATAAACAAAGAAATAAATCAACTGTAAGCATACCATTCAACAAATGTAAATAGTAAGCATCATAACACCATGAAAATTGAGTCAAAGCTTCATATATTAACTCAAGTGCTCCTATACATGGGTTCTTCTCTACATCTCTCTCCTTCATCTCTCAATGATGATAATGTTACAAAGATTACATGATACAAGGGTGAGGGTGTCTATATCCGTTTTCCCTCCTATGCTTCTAAACTGTCTAATCTAACATTCATATCTACCTACTTTACATTAACAAACTTAAATGCCTATTACATCCTACAAATGAGATTAATTTCTCCAGATCTGTTCATATCTCTAATATATAAATGTAAGTACGATTCTCCTAGCTATTACATTAATGCTTCATATTTTCAAAATTTAAAATGTTTTCATAAAAAAGTCCTCCTTTTGCATCTGCGTGTTCAGTTGTTCCTTTTCCTAGGCATGTGCTTTGGCTTTGTATGATGCTCCTACATCATACTCCCTCACTTGAAAATTTTCATGAAATCTTGTTCATGAGATCTTGAAAGGTCTGTCTATGCTTATAAATTTCTTCTTCATCCTCCCAACTGGCATGTTCAACTAGATGTCCCTTCCACTTGACCAAGTATTCAAAATACTCTTTCCTCCTGATCTTTCTGCTAATCCTCTTGTCAATTATGCTTTCCATCTGTGGATTTTCAGCTAGAGGCATTTGTTTTGTCCATTGGACCTCTTTCTGTTCTTCATCTAATCCTGCTTCTTCAGCTCTGTAAGGGTACAAATCCACAACATTGAATATCAGTGAGATTCTGATCCCATCGGGTAATTCAATTTCATATGTGTTTGCCCCAAATTTCCTTATGACCTTGCACGGTCCAATAATTTTCATCTTCAGTTTGTTATATGTTCCCCTTGGGAACCTCTCCTTCCTCAGATGCATAAGAATCAGATCACCAACTTCAAATTGAAGTTCTTGACTATGTTGATCTTCTCTCTGCTTGTATTCTTGACTTGAACTCTGCAATCTCTCCTTAATTCAGCTATGAAGCTCCTTTATTCCTTATGCAAAGTCTTTTGCACTGGCACTCCTGAATTCATTTTGTTCTATATCTTTCAATTCAAAAACTCCCCTTGGTTGCATTCCATATACAATTTGGAATGGACTCTGCCATGTTCTTCTACTGAGTGAATCATTGTAAGCAAATTCTGCTTGTGGAAGAATGTGATCCCATTGACTGTGGTGTTCAGTCACTAAGCTCCTCAACAAATCTCCCAAGCTCCTATTCACGACTTCTATCTGCCCATCCGTCTGAGGATGATACGCTGAGATAAAAGAGAAACTTGTCCCCAACATCCTCCATAAATTCCTCCCGAAATGTCCTACAAACTTGGTATCCTGATCGGAAATGATACTCCTAGGTAAGCCGTGAAGTCTGACGACTTCCTTGAAAAATAAATTTGCAATATAAGTTGCATCACTAGTTTTATGGCATGGTATGAAATGTGCCATCTTTGAAAATCTGTCAACTACCACAAATATTGAATCACATCCTCTTTGTGTCCTTGGCAGCCCCAATATAAAATCCATGCTCACTGCATCCTATGGACTTTCTGGTATGGGTAATGGTTGATATAACCCTTTGTTCTGCCTTTTTCCCTTCGTGTGCTGAAAAATCCTGCACCTATCCACAAATTTCTTAACATCTGTCCTCATTCCTGGCCAAAAATATGAGCCATTCAACTTTGAGAACGTCTTCTCATGACCAAAATGTCCGGCCAATCCTCCACTGTGTTTTTCCTTCAGTAGATTCTCGCTCATGGAGAATTTTGGAATACATAGATGATTACCTCAGAATAATAACCCATCCTGGATCATATACTCAGTCCACTAGCTTATGTCCCTAAGAATTGGATTCTCATATGCTTCATATGCTTCCTTGAAATCTGGGTCATCCTTCTACATTTCTTTGAGGTTATCAAAACCCAAAGTCTTGACTCTGAATTCCTCCATAAGAAAACATTTCTTGCTCAAACCATCAGCAACCTTGTTAGTAGTTCCAGAAATATCCTTAATCACAAAAGTAAAATTCTGCATGAATTCAACCCATTTAACATGTTTTTGGTTCAACTTCTCCTATTGAGTTACGAATTGTAAAGCATGATTATCGTTTTACAAAATAAACTCCTTGGGAACCAAATAGTGTCTCCATTTCTTCAGCGCTTGTATGACTGCATAGAATTCTTTGTCATATGTGGAGTACTTGATCTTTGCTTCATTTAGTTTTTCAATGAAATATGTGATTGGCTTGTCGTCTTGGCTCAAGACCGCTCCAATTGCAAATCCACTCGCATCACACCTGACCTGGAATGTCTAGCTAAACTCTGGCAAAACCATGATTGGTTGCTCAATGATCTTCTTTTTCAGCAAATTGAAGCTCTTCTCTGCTTCTTCCATCCAATGAAAAGTTTTGTGTCTTTTCTTCACCGTATCCATCTTCGGCGCGTTGATCCCATTGAAGTTTCGTATGAATTTCTTGTAGAAGATTGCCAAACCATGGAAGCTTTGAACTTCAAACAAGCTATTCGATGATGGCCAATTCTTAATTGCATTTACCTTTTCTGGATCCATCTTCAAGTCATTTGTAGAGATAACAAAACCCAAATAAATGAGTTCTGTCTTGGGCAATTGTCTTGCCTTTGCTTTGACTTCTACCTTAGCCTCTTTGACCTTGCTTCTTTCTTAGCTTCTCTTCAGCTTTCAGAGCTATTTGATAAGCATCTTCCACATTTCGAATAGTCAGCATGCTCATCTCATCTTGAATGTCATATCTTAGAACATTCATGTACCTGGAAAATTTTTCATCATCGCTTTCTCAATGGCCTGCTCTAATATTTGTCTTGTAGAATTCTTCAGTGTATTCTTTCACTGACAAAAAATTCTATCTCAAATTTTGCATCCTCTGAAACAGAGTGATTTGATGATCCCTGGGTATAAATTTGTCTTTCATCTTTATAACCATTCTATCCCAGCTTTTGATTTTCTGCTTGCCCTTACAACATCTGTCGGCCTACAGTTCATCCCACCATAGTGCTGCATGCCCTTTAAGTCTAGTGACGGCATGTTTGACTTTCTTTTCTTCCTCGACATCCTCATAGTCGAAGTAATTATCCAGACCTCTAATCCAGTCGAGAAGCTCTTCAACATCCATATTTCCCTCATAAATTGGAATGTCCATTTTCACTCTGGCACCTATCCTTGCAACAACCCTGAATAGGCGTTCATCTGCAGCATCTTTGACTGCAACTTCTTCTCCTTCATTTCCTTCTTCATTTTCACTTTCAGCTTCGCTGATATCCCCAGCTTCAACTATGCTCCTCTATTTTGTCTCCATGGCATCAAGCCTGGCACGTAACTCGCAAATTTCTCTTTCTCTTGCTGGATCAGGCATTGGCATTGGACTGTCTCTTCCTCTTGGCGGCATGGCTATAAAATGTTCCTCTTTCCTCTCTTATACAAAGAGAAAAGAACTTGTTCTAAGCTCTGATACCACAATTGATGCAGGACCCCTGCCCTCAGGCTGAGATCCGCTCAGGATCGTTCTAAATTCTCCTCGAGATGAAGCAGCTCCTTTGGTTCCTTGTTGAAACCTTCAATGAATCTGATCCATAGGTCCTTCACGAAAACTCCACCTACACCACGTACACTAGGTGTGAGTCTTCGCCTCCACACGACCACAACCTGGGCCTTTAGCGCAAGCACCTTTCGTGACTCACTATCTCACAAGTTCTTTAATCGAAGATTCTCGACTCTAGACCTCCGATACTCGAGAATGCGATACGGGTATGTCCCCTTCCCTGCTAGCGACTTTATAAACAATCACTAGCTAGGCCGAACTCTAGCACCCCTAGCAACTCGCAACCTCATGAGTTGGAGTGTTGAGTCCTTGTGCTCCTCCTTCGTGAATCCCTAAGACGTGACAAGTCAACAATGGGTTGACTCCTTTCCTAGGCAACGTATGTCCACCACCTGTCACCCGCTTCCACTTTCCTCTGTGCTCTATGTTTGTGCCACCTATCAACCATTCGGTCCCCACCAAATGGATATGCCACATATTCGAATGAGCCCTCGGTGCTCGGCACTTCGCGACTCCTGTAGTCGAAAAGAAACTCCCTTAAACTATGAAACCCTGAGTACGTGATACCACACAGAGGCTTTGATCCAACGGTTCTCCCACGGCTTGGATCCAATGGTCTGGATCTCCTTCCCTGCTCCTCGCAACTCGAAACTTCGCGCAAAACAGGAATTTTGGTCTGACCTCCAAACTCACGAACCCTGAGTTCACTATATGATCCAACGGCTTATACAAAGCATCATCAATGACTTACATTGATCCTGGATCCTAAGGTGATGGGTTTCACCCGTTTCTAACCACCTTTCAACTCTACCAAATCCAATGACTCTCGCAACTTTGCACTTCCTTCATGAAGGATTCTCACAGTCCATACGGCTCCACTGGATCCTACAGTCCTTGTGACTTCACGGGCTCTCCACGGAGAATTCTGACCGTCTGATTCACTCCTCAATGACTTCTGCGAGACAAATCAGTGTTCTCCCTCCTGAACTTGTCTTTTATGAGTTGATTTTGACTTTCATCTCCCTTTGAATGCTTCAAAGGTACTATCCCTCCTGAGCGTTCACTTGCAAACTCAAGTCTTCCAAAGGGTTTCCTGCTCGCACTCCTTGCAGAAATCTTTCAAATAACTTCCAGTTATTTGAGTCTTCGACCCTGTGCACTCTTTGCAACAATTGTCCTTCATCCTTCACCTTTGTTGATAAGTTATAAGGCCTCAACCAGCCTATGCACACCTTGCATGAATCTGTGCTTCACCTGCACTTCTACGGGAAATGAGAACAACGGTATCTCTCCTGAGCTTTCTGAGATAAAACTCAAATTCTTGTCAACGCACACCTTGCAGACGTTTCATTGCACTCCTTGCAGAAACTCTCGGGATGAGAAACAATTGAAACTCATTCTTCTCCTCTCTCAGACTTCATAAATTCAACATGAAATCACACATTAACCCATCATTGAAACAAATGCATAAACAGAAAAATAAATCAACTGTAAGCATACCATTCAGCAAATGTAAACAATAAGCATCACAACACCATGAAAATTGAGTCAAAGCTTCATATATTAACTCAAGTGCTCTTATACATGGGTTCTTCTCTACAACTCTCTGCTTCAACTCTTAATGATGATAATGTTACAAATATTACATGATACAAGGGTGAGGGTGTCTATATATGTTTTCCCTCCTATGCTTCTAAACTGTCTAATCTAACATTCATATCTACCTACTTTACATTAACAGACTTAAATGCCTATTACATCCTGCAGATGAGAGTAATTTCTCCAGATCTATTCATATCTCCAAGACATAAATGTAAGTACACTTCTCCTAGCATTTTACATTAATGCTTCATATTTTCAAAATTTAAAACGTTTTCATAAAAACGTGCTCCTTTTGCATATGCGCGTTCAACTGTTCCTTTGGCTAGGAACATGATTTGGCTTTGTACGATGCTCCTGCATCAAGAGGAAGGTTCTTCAAGTAAAGGAAATTATCAACCATCTTTTAGACGACCACTTTCAAATCCTCCCAATAGATCAAACCCTCCAGTTGAAGGTATGAGTTTAGAAGGATTACACCATGCTATATAATTGATATTGGATAGAGCTGATATTTCTTCTATTGTCCCACTTGAAAATCAAAATGATGCAGAAATTGAAGATGAAGAAACACCTGATCAAGGAGACTCATCACCCCCAGTTTTTGGGCATCTTTCAGACACTATTTTTCAAGCTAACTTTAGAACTATCCACAATAACCAACATCCTTATAATACATGTAGTAAAAGTCATTCTAAAGATCAAAAAAAATCTGCACCTAAAGCAAATAAGAATACAGTATCAAAACAATCTAGACAAGTTGAAACATAAAAAAAATCTTTTTTTTTTTATCTAGACTACGATCTTATTGAGGATATTAAGAGATTAAAAGAAAACATATCAATTTATGAGCTGTTTAAGTTTCCTCCCATCCAAAAATAAATGTTATGAAGCATAATTGATAACAGTAAAAATAAATACCCTTTAGACAAAAACTCGGCGGAAAATAGCATTAATAAATGAAAGGATGTTGTAGAGAAAAAGGTACCTGAAGTCTACAATAAAAACAAGGATACTCCGGATAAAATTATAGGAAATCTACATAAAATGGCCTCGGATACAACAGACAAAAATCAATAGACTTCTTCTCCCACACCATGGAAAAATGTACCACCATTTCTGTTAACATTTGAAATCTTCAATAGAAATGTGCATAATTGTATGGTGGATTAATGGGCTTCATAGAATGTGATGCCTTTATCGGTTTGTCAAAAGATCAATGATGATGTTAAACCTTCTGATTTGAAAATAATTTAGTTGGACATAACTAATGTCACTGTGGTTGGTGATCTTAAAGACATATTGATCAAATTATCATCTATCCAGAAGGTGCATTAGGTAATTGACATAGTAGTTGCTGATATTCCAGAGGTGTATTGCATGTTCCTGAGTAGAGATTGGTCCGAGAAACTGCATGGTTATTTTTCAATAGATTGGTATCACTTATGGTTACCAGTAAATGGTCATCCAAATAAGTGCAAAATTAACAAGGAACACTATTTGAAATACACCGTTACATATCTAAATGATTCAAATGAACATTTTGTCCCCAACGTGAATGCATTGGAAAGTTAGGGTATGAACAATTTCTTTGGGAATTTTTTGGTTGAACTATCTACTATTGCAGACCCAAATCAACAATCTGAAATATCAGTCTACACTCATGTATCAACCTCTAAAAGTGATGTAAATATTGTAAATAGTTCCGAGAAAGATTAAATATGGTATTTATACTTTGATGGGTCAAAATCACATGAAGGAGTCAATGATGGTTGTTTATTGATAGACCCTAAAGGTAATAAGACATTCGTTGCTTGTATATTAGAATTCAAGTGTACAGATAATACATTAGAATATGAAGCTCTCCTGCAGGGACTCAAGAAAGACATATACCTTGAAGTCCAAAACTTAGAAGTATTTGGCGATTCTGAAATTGTAGTCAGACAGGTGAAAAATGTTATTCATTATTTATCACCTCACCTAAAAAACTACCAAACCAAGGTATGGAGCTTTATTAATAAATTTCTCACTTTTAACATAATTTCTATTCCTAGTTCTAGTAATTTTGAGGCTGATTTGCTAGAAAATGTAGCATCAAAATTACTACCTGTTGAAGGTCTCTCTCCTAATTCATTTTCTGTTGAATTAATGTTCAGACCATCAATTCCTGGAAATATCACTAATTGGTGGGTGTTCGATGATGATCAATAGATTATCAATTTTTTTCATATGGATGACACATTCCAAGGTGTGGTGATCAACAAAAACACTCATGATGAAAATCTTCAAAATTTATCAGTAACATCTAATCCTCATTCGGCTGAAATCTCATCTGATTTGGTAAACTCTATCCCTAAATTTGTTGTCAAACTTGAAATTTTTTATCATTGACATGATAAATTTAAGGGAGTGGTTAATTGCAAAACAAATAGTTCCTCTCTGCAATATGAAATTGTAAATTCAGGAATTAAGGATAATCCCCAGAACATTAATTTGGGAAAAGGGTGTACACAATAAGAAAAATATGTGTTTATTAAATTGTTTAAAGAATTTAAAGATGTGTTTTATTGGACCTATGATGATTTAAAAACATTTGATCCAAACATAATACAACATGTAATCCCCATGAAACCCCAAACCCAACCATTTCAATAAAACCTTAGAAAGATGCATCCAAAGATGGAACCCACGGTAAAAAAAGAATTAAATAAATTGTTATCTATTAAGATCATTTTCCCGATCTGTCATACCCAATGGGTATCCAATTTAGTCCCAGTAAGAAAAAAGAGCAGAGAAATATGAATCTGTGTCGATTTCCTCAACTTAAATTGAGCCTCTGATAAAGAAAACTATCTCATTCCTCCCATGGAACATATCTTACAACATGTATTCGGTTTCGAAAGGCTATACTTATTGGATGGTTTCTCGGGGTATAACTAGGTCCTAATGTCTCCATCAGGTCAGCTTAAAACCACATTCTTCACCCCTTGGGGCACTTATGCTTATCGAAAAATGACTTTTGGACTAATTAATGTCGGAGCCACTTTCCAAAGGGAAATGAATATTGATTTTCATGGCCTTTTCAATCAATCAGTGGTTGTTTACCTAGATTATTTTACTATCCTCTCAAAGAATAAAAAAGATCACTTGTCACATCTCATAAATGTATTAGAAAGTTGTCGTAAGTCTGGTATTTCATTAAACCCCAAGAAATCATTTTTTGTAGTAGAGTAGGGAAGATTACTTGGATTTATAGTTTCAAAGGATGGAATGATAATAGACCTTGAATGAACTCAAGCCGTAGCCAATCTTCCTCCACCATCATCCAAGAAATCCATGCAATGTTTTCTTAGAAAAACAAAAATGTAAGACGCTTTGTGCCTAGTTTTCCCGAGATGGTTAGACCTCTGCAAAGTATGATAAAAAGGGCGTTGTATTTAAATTGGGGTCACAGGAAAATAAATCCTTTAATACTATCAATAAATCTATAACAAAAGCCCCATCATTGATGAGTCCGGATTTTACCAAAGATTTTACCCTCTACACTTTTGCATCAGATAGATCATATTCTGCAGTACTTACTCATAAAAATAATGAACTAGTAATACCAGACGAGACATCACCACATGAAACACAAATATTTTGTACATTGAACATGCCAAATTCTTGGTATGATGATATTAATTTTTATTTAACACATGGAACTACCCCTCTCAATATTGATCCAAAAAACAAAAGAGAGCTAAGACTTAGACCTGCACCTTTCCAACTAATTAACGATGTGCTTTTAAGAAAACAATTTGATGGTGTTTTGTTACGTTGCTTAGAAAAAGAAGAATCTGAGAAGGTTTTGACTGAATTACATTCTGGTGATGCAGGAGGTCACTTTGGTGGTGAAATGACTTCCCACAAAGTCTTTAGAGCTAGGTACTATTGGCCCACACTGTTCAAGGATGCCCATATCATAGCTTGCAAATGCGTGATATGTCAAAAGGGTGCCGAACAAGTAAAGAAAACAACATTTCCTTTGCAACTTGTTACAATCAATGCACCATTTCAACAATGGGGTCTTCATATTATAGGCCCAATTAATCCAACCTCTTCGTAACAACACAAGTACATTCTCACAACAACAAATTAATTTACCAGGTGGTATGAAGCCATGCCTTTAAGAGTAGTCAACACTAATCAGGTGATTTCATTCTTAAACTCTCACATAATAACACGTTTTGGGATACCAGAATGTATCATATTTGAAAACACTTGTTTTTCCTCATTAGACATGGATGTGTATGCCCTAGAAAAAGGAAGCAAGCTAAAATATTATGCTAGCTATTACCCCCAAGGGAATGGTTTGGTTGAATCAACAAGCACAAATTTAATTAAAATTAAGAAAATAACAGTGTCAGATAATCATAAGAATTGGCACAATGCCTTGTATAATGCATTATGGGATGACAAGGTAACCCCGAAGGCATCAATCAGAAACTCCCCTTTATTCCTTGTGTACGGATGAGAATTTGTTCTTCCTTCTAATTCCTCGTTACCTTCATTTCATTTATTCCAAAGAGTTCAGGAAGAAGAATGTACTTCTCTATAAAACTGAATAAATTATTTACTTAAACTCGAAGAAATCATAACATAGGCTAAGCGCAGATTAGATCAGCACCAACAGATTATTAAACGTTGGTTTGATGAAAGTTAATCCTCAAATAGAAATTTCAATGTAGGAGATCTGGTTCTTAGATGGTATAAAGAACATGAGGATAAAGGTGAACACACCAAGTTTCAAACTCTATGGTTGGTTTTGGCGTGGAATTGATCAGACCAGGGTCCTCCTCAGGTTACCAACAAAAGGTACTGAGTAGTCTAGAGCGCTGACATTTTCATCTCCTTTGAAGAGAAGAAGTCTCACCCAAAGCACAACCAAGATGGAAGGATAGGGAAGGGAAAGGAGAATACTTAGGTGGGTTCCCATAGCCTTCAAGATTCACCATGATATTGTCCAAGATAGACTAACTACAGAACACATCTGAACTCATTCATACAAGAACTAACAATACTTAAGTTGTGAAAAGAATCCATACACAGAGACATCATATTGAGCTTATCAAGCATAAGGAAGTACTGTAAAGATACAATGCATAAGCATAAACACAGAATGCCACATTATATTTCAAAATTTTGGGTCCTTCTATATATATTAGCATCAGATCTTATTGGATACATTCTCAGAGATACAAATTAGTACGATGTTACAAACTTCTAGCTCGTGACTCATGTCGTAGAGCTCTATGTACCCTTTTTCCCAAAACTGTGTACCAATTACATTCACAAAACCTCTAATTTGTCTTCGCCTCAATCTCATCTAAATGATCTAACCCATCTAACGCTTTACAATCATATGCATCTGATACATATAGGATGAGTGGGATCTTCTAGTGTTTCGATCACATGCTTTATTGTTCTATTATAACTGATTTTTCCTCGCTGACATTGCGTTGTCCCTTTCCGCAATCGATTTCTATTTCTTTTACTTTCTCCACTATACAACTTCTTATGTAGCTTGAAAAAATAATTTTTAACCAAAACTGGGAATGTAGTCCTTGCGCAGCTTCAAATCCAAAAATGAATGGCCACACAGGCTCTGAGCACAAGCCTTGACTCACCTTCGAGTCAAGTGCTTGGCTCTTTCGCAACTTCTAGGAGTAATTGTTGCTTTCCCTTGTCCTCCTTCTTTGCTTTAATTTCCTCCTCTTCTTGCACTTTCTCTTTATCTTCCTATTCAAATAAAGGGCCCATCTCTGGGACCAACTCTGAGACCCGCTTCCTGACTTCCTGGAAACTCCCAATTTTATCCTGCCACTTCTTGGCAAGGAGTGAGGCTTTGGCTACGAACTGTTGGGTCGCATCTGCGATACACCCTTTGGGCTTGGATGTGACCAAAGAGTTCCATTCAGATTCTATTGTAGCATCTACCTAATTCATTTTCATGTACATTGTCTTAACGACAGGTTGAAAGTCGGGAAACTCCTTCTTGGCTACAAATTGTGCCTAAAACAAATCACTCAACTCATTATCCTCTTGTTGGATTTGATAAAATTTCTCTTATTTCTCGAGCGAATATTTAGTGACCGCAACTTCCTCATTCAACAAATTTATTCTCATGTGCACATTCTCTAGATTCTGATTGTGCCTAGTGATAATGCCCATCCAGTCGTTGAATCCTCAGAATGTCTTTGTGCACTTAGTCATGCACTTGTGTAGTGATGCTTGAGCATTGTTGCCTTCCAAAACTATTTTCTCCATCTTCTCCTGCAACTTATGAGGTTGTTTCTCTTCTTCTTGTTGACTCTGCCACAACTGCACTTCCATACACTCTGTGTGAATGGCCAATTATGACCATCCTCCCTGGAGTAATTCGATCTGATGCTTAGGCTCTCCTACATCACTATATTATGGAAATTGGGGTGTGACATTCCTTATTTCTGGCCAGGATTCAACAAGCCTCTCCTGGACTCTTTCCAGTTTCTTCTTTTCCTTGATCTTGGAGAATTCTTCCTGTGTCTTGCGTTCTTGAAAAAGGTGTGTTTCCTCCCTTGTGAAATCTGTAGTCCTTTTGGCTTTCTGGAGCATCTTCTCTAGTTGATTAGTTGAGGCCCTAATCATTACGACTAGCTGTGCTGTTGGCCACTATGAAAGGTCAGCGGAAGAAGGGGTGGTGTCCTTGGGTGTTCATACCTGCAATGGAAGTCCACTAGCCGTTGAATGTTCCAAGGGAGTATCTACCTCCTCATCTCCTATAGATGGTCCTAGTGCAAGCCTCAACCTTTATGTCATTGGTAGGAACGTTAAAACATCTACTTTGGAGAGGAAAAGTTGCAGTAACTTTGTGCACTACTGAGGATTTTGGAGGACTAGATCCATCTATTACTATGCTAACATTGAAATTTTCCTTGAAGTTGTCTCAGGTTCCTTCTGAACCTATGGTATCTCCACCTCTTTATGGACCTCAACTTCCTCAGTTGCACTTCCAATGGCTCCCTCAACCTTAGTCATTGAGGAAGTGTGTTGGGGACTTAGGACATGCGACTTCTCTACTGTTTGCATCTCTGTTGAAGACAATGTGTCCTTAATCGACAAAAAAGGTATGATCTTTTGGTCCTGGGATTCAGGGTTTGGTCTAGTCAGTTTTAGCCTCTTCTCGAGTACTTATGAGTTTGGACCAAAGAATTTTTGTCTCTACTCGGGTAAATCTAGGGGATCTAGTTGCATGGGTTCTGGATCACTGGTTTGGGATGGAATGTTAATTTATGGATGTGGTGACTGTGGTTGTAGTGGGGATGGAGGCTTCTTAGTGATGATGGTGGTGGATGGAGTGGTGTTAGGCTTAGCGTCATCCTAGATATGTATAATATGGGCTACTCAAGTCGTTGAGCGAGTGCGGGGGATGATGGATGAAATGGGTTGGGGGTTCAGAACCTTACTTGTGGAGATCCCCATCCTGATGCTATTAGCCACTAGCTCTGTGATGAACACAACGCTAAGGATTCCATTGACATACTTACCTATCAACATAGATTGATCCAACAGTTGTGGGAACACTGACAGTGTTCTCTTCTTGCACTGTAGTGGCTACATATCCTCCTCCTTGTCGAAGTCCATCTATGTCAGAGCTTCATTTTTTTGTACCTCTGAGCTTGAGCTTGTTCCTATCCCTGCTTCTTGACCTCTCTTCTTCAACAACTCGGTGGGAAGAACATAATGCATCCCCGACTTGTGTGGGTTGTGTTTGACTCTAGGCCATGACATAACCTCCTTGTCAAAGGCCTCCTCATCCAAATAGAATGGAAGCATTCACAAATGGAAATCATCCCTATTGGCATATCTTGTCCACACAAATGTATGGTGGAAGTTCATGCTAAATGCTATGTTTTCCGTGTTGCAATTGAGCAGTTCTTGTGGGATGCGCAATCTCTGTGTTGCGTCGAAAAGTATGTTGTACCACTTGGAGAACACCCTATTGTTGAAGGAAGTGTTCTCTGAGTCTGCCCTTGAATTCGAAGGCTCAAACATTTTTTCCAAGTGCTCCTTATCTGTTGGTGCCAATGGTCTTCCAGCGAGTGGCATCCACTTGAGCATTGTGAACGCAAGAAACAAGTAGTCGTAGCTGAAATTACCACCTTTATCCTGTGCTTCCTTGCATGCCACGAGGAGTTCCTCCAATAGGTAGTTGCACCAATTGAAAATAATGCCATTGGTGAAAACATATGCCACCGATAAATCATCGTGTGTACACTCTCCCTTGTAGTAGGACCTCATGACCTTTCTAGGAATTATTTAGAAATTGGTCTTGACCGTCTTGGGTAGTATCGGGTCAATCTTGGTTGTGTGCCCCACCCCTCTATGTATGGAACCTCTCATATAGACTGGGCTCTCCCTTCTTCTTTCCATGCTTACTGAGACCCTGGAAACCTTTGGACATGTCCTCACCCTCGAGGGACAATCCAATGAGCTAGTGGATGTCTTATGCATGGATTGGATATCTCCTATCCAACCACATACTTATGTCATGCACCCTAATAATCATAAACATGGTACACCTTGCAACTTCCCCAGTGGTTCCGAAAATTGGTAAGTCTCTAAGGTTCATGATGGTAGAGTTGAAAAATTGATAAACTTGAGCTTTGGAACAAACTACATGCCTCCCAACTCGTCTGGAGAGACACTCTAGAAGACATATATATTCATTTGAGGGAACAAGACCGAGTCTATCAGGTCAAGGTCGAGGAGCTTGACTTACTCAACCTTCTCCTTGATATCATCCATGATATCACCCCAGGGGTCAGAGGGATAATCGGGTACTTCATACTTTGAAACGACACTTTGACTCACTGTAGCTCTCAGCATGGCCATTCTAAACTATCAGCGAATTGGACATGAGAAACATGGATTCAAGATCACGAATAAGGGTCCATGGATTACGCAATATTTCTCACTCTTCATCATTCTTAAATCTCTAAGTTCTTTCTGGGAAAAAATGTGTCGTACACTGAGTTCTCATACCCTTATACCTAGGATAAGCTAGAAATTTTTGTAATAACTTCTATTCATCATTACCCTATAGACGCAAATTGGATCTGAGTTGTCCGAAAGGACTAGTTAATGGGGTAAATCTCTCGGGTGATCATGATATTTACTGGGAAGGTTGGTCAAGGACATGGTTGATTTCATACCTTACCATTTAACGAATGAGAATCTTGGCATGAATACCGATGGAATCTTCTTGTATTACGACTTTATGGTTTAATAGAATTCAAACAGGTTACTATGGTGGTAATAATGGTTGTGATTGGACTGGTTTCGTGTGGCACATGGACTCAGATTGCATATGGATTCTCTCTCCCTCCGACCACAAAGGGGTCTCCTTCATATTAATGTCTGTAATTAATGGGTTCTTGATGCTTCTGATCCTACACTACTAAGTAAGCAGTTTTGCATCAAAACAACACTTAAACATAAAAAATGAACTACATGTCATAGAGCAACAATGCACTCTTAGAATTTATTAACTGAATTCACAAAAATTTACAAGAAAATTCAAATATAAATACTACACATTATCCTTCAAACTAGAGAAACAGTCCTTTAGCTTAGCTCTAAGACATATAGGTTTTTAGGCAAGCACCATTCACCCATCCTGGCCGCAACATACCATCCAGTTGTGCAAGTCTAACTTCTCCATACGGTTGGATCTCTGCAACTATAAATGGTCCCAACCAATGCATGCGCAACTTGCCTGGATGTTCTGGTATCAACTGTCATAAATTAGGACCTTGTCTCTTTGCGTAAATACTTTGGTCTTAATGTGTCAGTCATGACAAGATTTCTCCCTTGCTTTCTCAACTGATTGATGGAATTCTGCTAAAAACATGGTCTCTTCTATTTCTTGTAACTCCATGAGCCTCTACACAACTGATTCATCCTCCAACATGTGTGTAATCTGTGCAATATACAAACTTGGAGTAATGAATTCTGTAGGTACCACAACCTCTTTCCCATAAACTAGTTGAAATGTAGTGTACTTTTGGAGTTTCTTTATGGTTGTCCTATAAGCCCATAAAATTGTTGGAACTCTGTCATCCCAATCCTCCATGTTTGCACAAGAAACCTTTGTTAATCCTCTCTCCATAATCTTGTTAAACGCTTCCACTATTCCATTAACTTGCAGATGGTAGGGGATACTCTTATGATGTTAGATCAAGAACTCTATTGTAATATTTTCTATTTTACTACTGATAAAATGAGCTCCCTGATCACTAGTCAAACTCTTACGACATCCAAACTAAGTGATAATATTTTCAAAAATTAACCTAGCAGCAGTATTAGTCGAACAATCCTGAATAATTGTTTCCTCAACCCAACGTGTAAGGTAGTCAGTTGCGGTAATGATATACCTAGCCTTTGAATGCTTAGTTGTGGGGTTGACCGACCCAATGAAGTCAACAACCCATTTCTCAAATTCTTGTAGCACTTGAACTAGATGAAGAGGCAGTGCATCTCATCGTGATGGTTTACCCAATATTTGACAAATATAGAAATATCTAGCATATGTCTTTTCATCGTTGAAGAGTGTGGCCCACTATAGCCTGGATTGGAGGAATTTCTACGCAGTGGACTTTCCTCCAACATGACCTCCCGCAAATCCACTGTGGAACTCCCATAATGTCTTGTATTTCATGATCTAAGATACATCTCCTGAGGATACTATCTAGTCCCAAATTATACAATTTCTCCACAATCAATTGATAGTCCACTGATCTAACCACCATATGATGTTTTCGATTTGTGGAGTATGTTTCTGGGAAGGCCCCTATAATTAATAAGGTTGCTATGTCTTCCAGGTATTCTGGTATGGCCTCAACCCAGAATAGGTCTACATCTGGAAGTTGATCATTGACTACTCCACCACTTTACCCTGACTCTAATCTAGATAGGTGATCAGGCACTACGTCATATCTTCCAGGCTTAATGATCATTTTAAAAGACAACTCTTGAAACAATAGAAACCATCGAAAAATTCTTCCTTCCAACACAGGTTTGTTAAATAGGTATTTTAATGCAGAATGATTAGTAAAGAACTTAAAATGAGAGCCTAACAGATAATGTATAAATTTCTACAAAGCGTAAATCATATCTAAACCCTCCCTTTATGTTGTTGTATATTTTCTCTTAGTTTGCAACAACTTCCTGCTATCAAAATAGATAGGATGATCCATCGCTCCATCTCCTGGTTGCGCTAATATGGCTCCCAAGGAAATACCTGATGCATCTATGTGCACATGAAATTCATTTTCCTAGTATGGACATCTTAGAATAGGTGATGTGCTGAGCTTTTCCTTCAGGATATCGAACGCTTTATCACACTTGGGGGTCCACTGAAACACTTCTAACTTCTTTAGTAGATTCTCCAGAGGTGTAGTGATATTTGCATATCTTATGATAAACCTGTGATAGTACCCTGTGTGCCCTAGCATGGAGCACAACTTCTTAGCACTCGTAGGTGACAACATGTTCACAATAACTGCAACTTTGGCTGGGTCTACCAGTACTCCTTCTCGACATACTATGTGGCCTAACAAATTTCCATTTGGCACACAAACAATACACTTTCTGAGGCTCAATGATATCTTCAATTCTCTACATTTGTCAAACATCAGACGTAGTAATGCTACATGTTCCTTGAGGAGACCATATACAGTCCAATCGTCCATATAAACTTCTATAAACTTGTGAATAAATTCTCAGAAATATGCTATTACAATCCTAGAAAAAACTGCAGGGGCATTCTTTAGGCAAAATGGAATCACATTGTATGCAAATGACCCCCATCATGTTATGAATGTGGTCATATTTTTGTCTTCTCAGCAATCCTTACTTGGTGATACCCTGAAAATTCATTTGTAAATGAGTAAGATTATTTCCCCTCAACCTGTTCTAGCACCTCATCAGTAAAAGGTGTTGGGAAAGAGTCATGCACATAGGCAGAGTTAAGTCTTATGTAGTATACACAAACCCTAATTTCCTATGTGCCTTTCTTGATTTGGATGACTATTGGGATGACCCATTCTGCTTCTTCCACTGCAATAATAAATCCATCTTCCAACATCTTGTTTATTTCCCTCTTAACCTTCTCTTTCGCTCTGGGGTTAAGGCGATCTGTTCTATGCCTCACAGGATTTGATCCTGGTTTTAGTTCAATTTTCATCTCTCCCATAGCTCCTTTAATCCCTTTTAGCTCTGAAAATGTCTTCGGGAACAAATCCTCATACTCTCACAACAAGCTATGTATTTCTTGGCTAGTCTTCTCATCCTAGTAATCTCCCACCATAGCTATCTTAGGTTGCTTTGTGGTCCCTATATTGACTTTGCACAACTTCAATGGATAATTATAAGAACCATCAGTATGAATGGGTATGATGTTATGGATTTCTATGCTCCCTTCTATCTCCTTAATGGCTAAGTTTCTCAATTCTTCTAAATCATCCAGGCTTTCTAAATACTTCTCAATATTATAGCATTCTATAGGTCTCTTGTCAAGTCTAGGTGAAGGCTAGACTATATTTCTTGGTTATGATTTGCACATACCACTAGGTCTGATTTCTATTTACCCATATCTATAAAAATGAATTATTTAATTATTTGGAAGACTACTTCAAGCTCAGGGTATTTACTTGTAAACGAGAAGTCCTTGGAAAATTGATCTGCCAACATTTTTGTTGTTGGGAAAAACACCCTACGGACTAGCAAACTAGGGTCAGACTTGCATGGATATTTTGACCGAATAGAAACTACTTTATTTACCTACAACCCAATATTTAAACCCCTTTTTCACAGTAAATGCATGGAAAAGTACCACCAACCTTATTACCGACGTTCGATGTAGATCCTCCATTGCTCTTCAATTACTTTATTGCGTTGCTCCTTCCACAGATGAACTACACTCAAGACAAACAACAACTATGCATGCCTGCTACTTCTACACTCAAGGGTTAAAAATCAAGCATAAATTAATCAAACCATAGACAATTCATGCATTGGGATGGGAAAAGTATTATTTTTATTACTAAAAGTGAATCAACTTACAAAAAAACTGAGACCGGCCACTGCTCTTTGAACCTGATCCTAGTCTCCTCTTCTTTTTTCCTTCAACTGCTTTGCTTTAAATCTCCTTTGGCATGAGGAAAGGCTAAAGGGTTGGGACAATGGATTACATAAATGGGCAGAGTTTCTTTGCTATATTTTTTCCTCCTCCAAATGGTACCCCTACCCCTTCTTTTATAGGCTAGAACGAGCTAGGGTTTTGGACGAACCCTCGGCCATGCATGGATGGGAGTTTCAGTTAAATGACCCATAGCTTCTTGTTATGTTGGAAACTTTCCTTTTTTCGTGCTTTTCTAGGTACACGCGGGCTATTGTGAGTCATCCAGAGTGCAAATGCATGCAGTAATGGGTTAGGGTGCGTGGGCCTTGACACAAGAGGATTTTCAAAGAGTTGTTCAATAGAGTTTTGGAAAAGAAGGGATATGAATTGGCTTGATGGAAGGTAAGCATGTGTGGTGAAATTTAGGGTTATAACAGATGCCCCCTAATGTGTGAGGTCAGAAGAGCATCTGATGGCCAAAATACATTACCAATCTTTATTGATGTGCCGAACGATTGAGCCCAAGGATCAGGAACCGGGAGGTGTCATCTGCAAAATAAAAAATGTCTCACCGAGGCGGGCATACCCATTCTCGGGATAAAATAGAACCATGGATACCAATCAAATACACTATAGATCCATGTCAAATAATGATAAAGAGTAGCCACGAATAATACACATCGGAGCTACATCTCAAAATCAGAAAGATATACATATAGAGTATCCATCTTCCAGAAGTTGATTCGGCATGATGGCTAGACTTCAGAACTCAAGAAACAACTTCAAAATATTCTTAAACTCGAGTAGGAGTGTAATATGAGTGTACGACTGCACTACCCAGAGGTCTTCGATGGCTCATCGGTTATGGACTTGATAATTTTGATGATTGGACTGAAGGCTTCAGTGATTTCGAACAAGGACTTGATTGGACATTCAGGATGGTCGGGTATGTGGACAAGAGACATATTGCAGAGGGGCCGACTTAGGCTTAGTGACAAACTTTCCTTGGACCATAGCACGACAAGTGATAAGACTCAGGTAGCATATATGTTAATCATAAGTCTACGAAGTAGGAGGCAATGCAAACTCTCCATATGTTTGGAAGAATAACCAAACGATGGAGGACAAAACTCTATATAGCAAGAAAAGATTCCTAAGGGTGTACTACATCCAATAGTCTGATGATCAAATGGACAGATGTGCTTTATCCAAGAGCGACTCATTATGCTGCCAATAAAGAAAATACTTTTCCCATCCTCTTTTTGGGGTATATTTGATTTTTTTGTTCTTTTCGATAATTTTGTAAAAAGAATAAAGGAATATTACGTTACAATGGAGGAACGAGTACTGGAAACATACAATCTCAAGGCACAAGGACAAGACTGATTTTCTAGTAAAATGATACTCGAGGAAAATCCTCCGGTGGCCAAAGGTGTTAAGATGCAGAAGCAAACTGTCACAAGGCCGGTGGATAAGGTATGAAAATGCAGTTGATAGAACACACAATGGTAACATCCTTCAATGTAAGTTTAACGAGCCCAGAGAAGGTAAGCTCGATGGTTTTTCATATTTAGAGAGTCTGAAAAAGCATAAAAGGAGACTCCGGTGGGGTACCTTTTTCGACAATAGTTTAGTCGGTTCGAAAAAGGAATAAACTAGCACCGATTAGACGTCAATTCAAATTTTTTTTAATGAGTGTGACAAGGACAAGATTACTCGGCCATTTTTTCACTTTTAAGGAGTCTGAAAAAATCTTAACTATGGACTCCGTCAGGAATATTCTTCTGGACCAATTTAACGAGTGTGAAAGAATAAGGTCACTCTACGATCTTTTCAATTTTAGGGAGTCTGAAAAGAGATTAAATATGGACTCCGTGGGGGTTTATTTTTCATAAATTTAGTTCCTCAGGCCCGAAAAAGGAATAAAATTATACCTGAGAGTACTCTTCTAAAGAATGGGAATTCAATATAGTATACCTTTGTTCGTATAGTTGACCGTCCGGACCGAAAAAGGGGTAAACTACCGCCAGACAGATGTGACTTCAAATTTTAGTTTAATGAGCGTGAAAGGCCACAAGATCGCTCAACAATCTTTTCATGTTTAAAGGGTCCGAAAAGGGCTTAAAAGAAGACACGTTTAAGGAACATTCTTCTGGACCAATTTAATGAGTGTGAAGAAACAAGGTCACTCGACAATCTTTCATCTTTAAGGAGTCTGAAAAGGACTTAAAGAAGACTCCATAATGGTTACTTTTCTCAGTTAATCCAGACGAGATCGAAAAACATAAATACAGTCTCGCCGGATGTTTCTTTTGGATCTCAAAGCGATCTTGAAAAACAACAAAGGTAGCCCATGATCGACACTTTGTGGGTCGATGTCAGGTATCTCTTCGTAAGACCAGGCAAAAACGTCGCGGAATTATTTGAAAAGATTTGTGTAAACTTGAATTTCTTCGGGGGAGCAATCCGCTCCGACGAAGACATTCTCGACGACGCCAGGGTTTCGGGAGATGTTGATGGGTATAGTTTCAGCGATAGTCGCCATATTTCCCTCAGCATAAATTTCCTGCATAGCTAAGAGATTAATAGGACACGGTTGATCTCCCGTTATGGTAACGGTGAATTCTCCTGCTTCTATTCGGCTTATCTCTGGGAGAAAATATGATATGTGATGAATATCTTCCCAAGGTTTGTCCAGACTAGTCATTGCTTTGATTACTACTTCATCAGAAGGCAAGACTAATTCTACTGAATCAACGTTAACGAGAGAACCCTGAGCCCAAATAGGCACTATAAGTGGATCTAACTCTTGTGTAGGAGTCGGATCAGAGTTAGTTGAAGCTTGTTGGACTAAAGAGTACGCTGCCTCAACGATAGACAAGGGCATGGACATGCATGGGTGCCCTGTCTCATCCATCATGGCTGATGGGGAAGGAAGAATCCAAGGATCCTCAAAGTAAGTTGTGCGGAACTATGAAACTTGAAAAATCTCAACCTTATGGTGATTAGATATAAATTTGATATCATCGTGAGGAGGTGGGTAATCGAAGGTACCCATAAAGGATGGGCACAAGCCAACTCCTACGTTAACGACACCTGGTTGAAGATTATCAATCATCAGGACCGTGGATACCCCCAAAGCTGGGTCAGGTCTGGAGAAAGACAATTGATCGATGGTCACTATCCGACCCTCATGTGGAAACAACAAGACTCGAAAAACTGTAGCAACCACAACTTGCATAGCATAAGTCCAACTCCGTCCTAACAAGAGGTTATAGTCGAGGGGAGCATCGACTACCTCTACTTTGACACACACGGGTTTCCCTCCTAACTACACAGGGAAAGAAGGAACGATGCTATGTGGTCGGAATGAAGGACCATCGAAAGCAGTGAGGAGAGTAGGTGATGGAGACAAAATGAGCTGGCCAATGGCCTTCTAGCATGCTAACGACATAACGCATGTCGAGGTTCCCTCATCGACCACCGTGCGGAAGATATTCTGAGTAAAAGTTTTCATTGGATGAGCCACTACTATCTGAAACGCTACATGGTAAGGAAAACGAGGTTTTAAGTCAGTTGTATCTAACATGATGGTGCTTGGATTACAAATATGACTAGAGCCCAAAGTGGTTAACAAGGCTTTCCTCTGCACAGGGCAGCTTTGGAGGACCTCCAAAGCAGACATGGCGCAAGGGGTTTGTGATAAATCCTCCACCACAGAGTAATTATAGGCGGCCCTTGCGTTTGGGTTATGAGAAGCCTTTTTAAATGCACCCTTTGGAATGCGTGTCATTGTTTCTCCCAATGTATTCTCGATCTGTAGAGGAAGATATGGGAGATCAACTTCTTTACCCTTCTCAGAAGCGCTTGGTTTACTATAGTCGTGCACTTTAGTCGTTATGAAAGCATCACCCCTAACCATATATACGTTCGCAGATGAGGGATTGTTTGGAGGAGGGAAGGTTTCTTGGCTACCCCCTTCTATGCTTATAGAGGCTTGAGTTAAATTTTTCCCATGTTGAAAGGGATTGGTCAACATTTCCTATTGTTGTTGTGTGAAAAAATTTTGGGCCTCTACAAGTCGAGGAAAAAGATGGGTAGGGTGGTCCTCCGTGAACAAGTTGCATGGATACCTCGCTTTCCATTTTTCTGTGTTGTCCCCGCCATCATTATCAGTGGTGTTTTGATCCCCCTTACCCTTATTTCATTGTTGTTTCTTCCCTTCAGGCTGTTGGGTGGCCTTTGGGTTAGTCGACTGCACGGTGTGTACTTCCGACGTTTGGGTAGGGGGAGCAGCCAAAGAAGTAGTTTGGTTGAATGTTGTGTGTTGTATGGATAACTGTTGCAACTGTTTGGTCAATTTATCAGCGGGCTTAGTTTGTGTTGAAACAACAATACCATCGGCATGTGGTCCATCTCTCTGTCTAGTTTTATCCAGTATCGAACGTGGTGCATCTGGCAAGATGTTGTACAATAAATCAGACTGAGAATAGATGAGCTCAAACTATTGAGCCCTCATGATGGCATCTTCTTCGGAGAAAACTTCGGATGTTGCGACATCTTTGGATAAATGTGGGACCAAAGACTTAAGGAACCACTCAAGAAAGAATGCTGGTGGGACTGGTACTTTGATTAGACTCTTCTGGCGTCTCCATTCTCGGATATGATCAGAGATATGGTCCACTGTTGTTTGTTCGAAATTGGCGAGTAGCTCTGTGCCAGCATCATATCTCACAGGTAACTGGAAATGGTTAAGGAAGGCCATCGCCAGTTCGCCAAAAGAAGAGTATCTTGAGCGATCGAGCTCGATGTACCATTTTGTGACACTCCCGATAAGAGTACATTGAAACAATCACAACTGTACGGAGTCATCTTTCTATGAGTTAGATGAACATCAAAGATGGAAGGTAGTCACATGATCACCTGGATCTTCATTAAGCTTGGCCTTGAACTTTGGGATGTCCTAAGGCAACTTCATTGGCATAGGAGGCCAACGTCGATCATGTCAAATAGGATCGTTTAACAACCTTGTCAAATCTGGCAAGTGTAAAGTCGCCAGGAATGGTAGTTTGGGTTGTTGCTGATAACCTGGGAAAAAGGGTCCTGAGTTTGACTGGAACCAGGTTGCCAGGAAAAGTTTGGTTACTGGCCCGGATTCTAGTAGAAACCATGGCCCTGACCAGTGTAAGGATTTTGCATCTGTGGAGACATCATCGATTGATTTCACATAAAGGACACAGAGTGTTGGGCATGCATCGTGTTCGAAGGACTTTGGGAAGGATTACCCCATGCCGGTCATGATGGGAGAGGCATAGTAGTCTATCCAAGGTTCCATTGACTGTGGAAATAATTACTCCAGAATGAAATTCTAGAGGAGGGAACGGATCCTTTTCCTGAGTTCCAAGGTCCTGCTATATGTGCCCCCTGTGCAGGAATAGTACCCTGCGCAGGAGTAGATTGTCCAAAAATGGGATTGCCCCTAGATGGGAAAGAAGTTGATGAGAAAGTGTTGTTACCAAACATCCCATTACAAGAAAACGGTGTCAAACCTACTGGCATACTATGCGCAGGTGTTCCTTGATTCCCTGCTCCAAATAAACTAGTGTGTGTAGGCTGCTCGACGGACTGCTAATGCGGACCACCAATCGAAGGGGGCGAAGGAGGGATACGAACTCCTACATAAGGAAAAGTGTTAAAAGGGATAGGAGTGCCCCCAATTTGACCTTGCAGAGGAGTGTTAGAACTCCCTGCCCCCAGACCCAAAGCTTGTAAAGTGGAGTAGGTTAGTGCAGGACTTGTACCCGAACTACGCATACCGTATGAGAACGGAGGGCATGTCGCACTAGTTGTGAAGGGGGTTGTGGCCGCCACCATAGACAGGTTCAGTCCACTGTGCGACATAGTTGCGGTCAAGACCATGGTGGCTCGGACCGACGACGGTAAGTTAGGAGATGACTCTCCTATGGTAGAAACTGTGGTGGGAATTGAAGAATTCCCAGAAGAAGCAACAACGTTTGTTTCCATAGCTATGTGAGGCACTGCTTGGCGTTCGTGAAATTGGATTGGTACAATAAACGGTGCCAAGATATCAGTGGTTGGGGTTTCAACCGAGCCAATATTGGCAGTTGATTCCTCTGGGAGTTGTTCGGGCACAAAGGTTTGTAACCCGGTCACTTCAAAAGACCCTTGTTGGTCTAGCTTCCGCCTTAATGGTGGCATGGGTGGCTCCAGTGTAACCGGCGGCAGGCCAAGAATCCTTCATGACCGGTGGAGCTTGGGATCCTCCACTATGTGACAAGAGACAAGACAAGCTAAGGTATTCTAAATTTTCAAAATTAACACACACTAAAAAGAAGCCCCTAAGAGATAAGTCAAGCAATCACTAAACTATTTGGAAGAACAATTACAACAACCAACACTAGAGCAACTTACTGGTGCAAGTGCAGCTTGAACACGGAAGCACCCTCTGGGTATACTTTGCAAAGCATGGCCTGATGTCTATCCTATGTACCACGGTATACCCCCGTAGTCACCTGTGTATTTCCCTAAAAATATTGGCAACTAGGTTGGCAGCACGCAAACAGTCATCAGGCGGGTACAGTCGAAAGTCGGGTAGACCACAATGAGCAGGGTATCAAGCCTGAAACCTATCAAGGGTATCGAGATAAAATGGTCTGGAATAAAAATGAGGACCTTGAATGGATTCGAGACCCACGAAGCCCCGTGGCAAATGCAAATGAAGGAATCCCAAAACAAGCCGTCTATATGTGTTCTCCACTACGATTGGTCCAGCTTTGGAGGGGTTATCTCCGCTAGCTTTCCACACGCGACCTCGTGTTTATCCCCTGTGTTAGAGGGGGGTCCCAAATAAATTCCATGAAACTAGACTTAGACACTCCCTATCTCAGACTCTAATATTTGGTTTTGAATGGCCTTGAAGAGTTTCCTCTCCAACCTAATTCAAGGCCCTAGTCCTGAACTGGTTTGTGAACCCTACAAACATAAAAGTCTAGTAGATTTTTAAAATTAGCGTTTCTTTTATGGCTTTATCTTACGTCAAGGGTATGAGGGTGAAACTGATGATGTGCAAAGATGAAAGAAAAATGAAAGAAAAAAGCTGGAAACAAAAGACTTTTACTAAATGCAAAATTTCAACAACTTTTCACAATTTTTTTTAATTTTTTTTTTTAATTTTTTTAATATTTTATACAACAAACTTAAAGGAATTTCACTCGACTACGAGCTACTTATGATCTAAGTGAACTACAAAAATTTACGAAACAAAAGACTTTTCCCTAGCTAATGATGCAGAAACACACCTTTCAACCAAAGAAGAAAATGAAAAGAGATTTATTTATTTATTTAAGTGCTAATAAAGCAACAAAGGGGAAATACTGACAAGCAAAAAACCAAGAAAAACAAATTATGGCTTAAAGCGCAGATCGCAAAGAATCAGAGTAAAGAATCACACAATGGAAATAAAAAAAACAAAGACTCTCATGCTTGTCTAAAAACCATAATTTTTTATTTTTTTTTATTTTCTGTCAACTATTAACTGAGAAAATGCAGGCTAAGGGTAAGATGACCTAACCTACTCACTGTTCAAACCTAGAGTCAAACACCTGAGAGGAATACTTCTTATCAAAGGAGGGGATGACTACCCCACCCTGAACAAAAAGTAGCATGTCCAAGCACGTGACTGTCACTAAAACAGAACGTGTGCAAATGCGTGCTGAACAGAGATAGGAAGCGTGTACACGCAAGTTGACCTTGTACAAGCCATGTGTATATCTAAATTCTAAGGAAAATTATGAAAACAAATAGTCCAGACCAGGAAGAGGCCTCTGGTATTGATAACCAGGGTCCCTTGAAGGCTTGGATTCTCTTTCTAACAAAAAAGACAAATAATGTAAGGAATAATAAGGCGAAAAAAGGCAATCTGAGATAAGACTGTGAACCAGCAAGACTCAGACAGGATTCCAGAAAACCCCCTGAGAATGTGTAATTCTGACAGGGAAGAGGAGGGCTGCCTCTAGGGTTCTCTGAACTCCTACACGCTACTTCTATATCTACAGCTAGCGTTCACATGTGGGTTGTCAGAGGATAGGGTGTGGGTACATGCGTGCAGGCCTTGTGCAGGCCGTGTGTACCTCTGTGTGTCCCGAAAACTATAGTCAAGAAAAAATCGGGGAAAGCTAGTATGCAAAACTAGACTCCCTGCTAGCTCAGACCTTACAGAAAAAGACAGGCAAAGAAGAAACAGAAAACCTAATCTTTAAACTACCCAAAAACTTAAATAAATCCAGGAACCCTAAAGAGTATTCTCCCTAGTATGGTCACCAATTCTGTTGTTGGGAAAAACACCCTACGGACTAGCAAACTAGGGTCAGACTTGCATGCAGATTTTGACAGAATAGAAACTACTTTTTTTTACCTACAACCCAAGATTTAAACCCCTTTTTCACAGTAAATGCATGGAAAAGGACCACCAACCTTATTACCAGTGTTCTATGTAGATCCTCCATTGCTCTTTTATTACTTTCTTGCACTGCTCCTTCCACAGATGACCTGCACTCAAGACAAACAACAACTATGCATCCCTTCTACTTCTATACTCAAGGGTTAGAAATCAAGCATAAATTAATCAAACCATAGACAATTCATGCATTGGGATGGGAAAAGTATTCTTTTTATTACTGAAAGTGAATCAACTTACAAAAAAGATGAGACTGACCACCGCTCCTTCAACCTGATCCTGGGCTCCTGTTCTTCTGTCCTTCAACTTATTTGCGTTAAATCTCCTTTGGCATGAGGAAAGGCTAAAGGGTTGGGACAATGGATTACGTAAATGGGCAAAGTTTCTTCGCTATATTTTTTCCTTCTCCAAATGGTTCCCCTACCCCTTCTTTTATAGGCTAGAAGGAGCTAGGGTTTTGGATGAACCCTTGGCCATGCATGGTCGGGAGTTTCAACTAACTGACCCATAGCTTTTTGTTCCATCAACAGCTTTCCTTTTTTCGTGATTTGTTAGGTACACGCGGGCTGTTGTGAGTCAGCCAGCGTGCACACGTGTGCAGTAATGGGTTAGGGCGTGTGGGCCTTGACACAAGAGGATTTTCAAAGAGTTGTTCAACAGAGTTTTGGCAAAGAAGGGATATGAATTGGCCTGATGCCAGGTAAGCATGTGTGGTGCAATTTAGGGTTATAACAGTTTTCCAGTCGTTGGTATGTCTTCTAGTTTCTTCATGTATGTACCAAGATCTCAAAATTGGACCTAGTGAATGGGGAAATACTTGAACCTAGAAGCAAGATGGTCTTTTTGCAACTTGCCATTGTTTCATGCATTGTTTAATATGTTCCTTATGATAAGACCGTTCGTTGAACAATTGAACAAATTGGAAATATGTTTGCATCTCTGATTCCAGTTGCTCCTTATATTGAAATCTATATTGGATAGCTTGCTTCATATCTTCCCAGTTCTGAACTAAGGCTTTATGATTAGTCCACCATCAGGCAACGATGTCCTGGAGGGATAAATCCAACACTGAGATCCTTTGATCTTCCTCTATCTTTTCTTCCATGATGACCAAAAAATTGTCAAGTTATGAGTTACCAACATATATTGGGTGTTCTCTGACCTCGGTTTGAACCCATCTAGTTTCCCTGACAATTGTGCATCTTCTTGAAAATATTTCATATGAGCCCTATTGCCAATTGTCAAATGCCAGTTCTGAATCTTCATCCGCTGATTTTATGCTCCTCCAACTTACTAATCCATCAACAGTAGGATTTATGTAATATTCTCTCGTTCCTGTTGTTACAGTGTACAACTGATCCAAGTCTTCTCCCTCCATATTTTTTTCTGTTGGCTCCATGTATCAAGGGCCTACATATGGATCCAAGGGTTGAACTACTTTTGTTCCATGTGTCTCAAATTTAATAGTGTCTTTCTTTAGGTCAATCAACCCATAGTTTTCATACGTCCAATCAATACCAAGTAGTGCAGGATAAGGGTCCTTATCCCCCATGATTATGATCATCTCAAAATCATCTACAGTATTTACTCCCGCAACATCTATTTCCACATTCTCCAATCTTCCTATTGGGAAAATGCAATACTAATTGACCATTCTTAGTTGGATTGGGGAATATGTCAACTGGGGTTTTCCTAAGCCTTCCAAATTATTTTTAGGTAGTATGTTAACATAAGATCCTATATCTAACATAACATCCTTGATCTCAAACTCATATAGTTGGGATACTAATCTAAAATCTTTTCCAGTTCGTACTTTCCTTCTCTCTACTCGTTGATAACTCTTCTCAGAAAGATTAGTCCTTATTCTTGTTTCTGTAGATTTCTCATTCCCTAGAACTAGGTACAATGCATTACGCAACTTTTCTGTCAATTGGTCATTCCCAAGGATATTAGAAAATGACTGAAACCAAATGTCGAATACATTTTTTGGCTACTCAAGTTGTCTCGTTGGGGCTACAGGGTTTCTAGGTGCAGGGGGTGAAGCAGGGACTTGTGAAATCTTAGGGAAAACAATAGGATGAGCGGGTTTCTCTTGCATCTTGGGGATAGGGATATTCTGAAATAATTCTATGTCATTTGTAAAGAATTGATTTTGTTTCAGAGGATTATACATGTCCTCCTTAGGCGTTTCTTTCTGGATCTAAGGCAAATTTTCAGCATCTGTGCCAGTATTTTCCCCTCCTCGAGTGATGATATTAACATTGGGAAGTTGTCCCCTAATAAATCTCTTTATCTCTGAACTGATGAGGTTAGTTCCCCATTTTTGTACCCGATCTTCGCATTTTTCAATTAGTTTTGAGAAGTCTTTAGTTGCGTTCCCATTGGTTATGCAATGAAAGAACCATGGCTTCCTTGGATGAGGACAATATCTAGCCATGTGGCCTTTATCATCACATTTGTAGCATCTATTTGGTCCTCTTCCCCCATTTCTTCCTCACCATAAGTCTCCTCCAACTCCACCTCCTCGACCTCTTTCTGGTCCTTGAGGGTTCTCATTCACCCTAAATGATGTTTGATCCATCCTGTCCGCAAGTGCATCCAATGCTATACAGTAATTTGTAGCATGTGTGGTAGATGAAAAAAACTCATAATGCACAATATTTGATATTGTGGAATACTTCTGAATAATGGGGCACTGTCTTGGGCCATGTCGTTGGATTTGAAAAATATCGCAATATTGAACTGCTAGCATTGCTTGATTACCTGGAAAAGAATGATATGGGGTGGGGTTATGGAATGGTAAATTTATGGCCACTTGTTAAACTCCTCCCATGGGTCCTGATGAGGGTCCCATCGAATTTTGAGGAGGTCCCATTCCCCTCATTCATGGACATTTGTTCACTAGATGTCCTTATGTGTAACATCTGCTACACCATACTTGTGATCGTCTTGGCTTGGGTATTGTCAATTCTTGAATATTCTATGTAAGAGATGATATGTCCCTTGTAGTTGCACATAATTTGAATCTGTTGGGGGTTTGGTCACTCTCATACTCCCCAGATATCCTACCATGGCTTCAATCGTCATTGATCATTCCATGGCATCTGTCAAAGTGGATATCCATTGTTGCGTTAATAGAATCCGTATCAGAGGTAGAAATCCATGGATATACCATTCTCTTTGATGTTCCTCATGAATTGGATGCGCTAACCTCCCTATAGCATCTTTAAACTTCTAGATATATTCCTAGGCTGATTCACCTTCCCTTTGTTGAATTCCACCCAGCTCAGACAGAGCTTGTTGTTCTGACTAAGGTAGATTAGACTCCTCTATGAACTTGGTTCATACCTGGTCAAGTGTGAATGCTTGAACTTGCATTCTCGACACTCCTGGCTCAATAAACTTCATGTACCTTTTGAGAGAACGACCTCTCAAGGTAGTCTGGAACTTAACCAATTTATTTGCATCTGGAGTATCTTTGGACCTCTAGATTGATTGACAAAAGAACCAATGTTACTCAACATCTTCGTCTCCTTTACCCCAGAATTCTGGGTATCAAGCAATCGAGCCTGTCGCGTTACCAACCATTGCTGATATTACTTATCTTACTAAAATAAAACCTAACGGTCCTAGTTGCAACCTACCAGTGGATCCCAATATCCACCCAGTACTCGCGCTTCTCGACTGTGACTAACTAAATGGTTGTACTGGAACATAAATAACATAAGAAGGTAGTATAGAGTTTACCACTTGTATATAAGAAATTTGGGGTAGGGGTGATTCAGGGCTAGCGCCACTTCCTTCGGGGCGGGGTTCTTTGATATGGGGGGTCTCATTCTCATCCTCCGAAGTGGTTTCTTCGACCATATTCCCAATATTTCCTGGCATCAGGGTTAAATATTCTTGTTCTTCTTCAATATCCATGTCAGATTCCTTCTCCCTTGCTTCTACACCTTCTCCTTATTGTCCACCCTCTTGGGGACTTCTTTCTCTTTGCACTTGTCTCTCACTTAATCTTTGACTGTCTAGTCTTTCCTGTCTTCTCATCTTTCAAAACTCTTCCATATGTCCTTCCTCTACTTCTCCTGGTCTGACTTCTATCTGCAACTTCTCGGACTATTTTGATGCTTTCTTTATCTTACCGCGCCACCACTTCTCAACTATGGCGACTATTTTCAAGGCTCACTCATCTCTTGAATCCATTTATTGTTGTTTCCCTTGTTTTTCCAAGAACCCTCTCCCCTCTCTCAGTCCATGACTCCACCCCAAACTCACCCCACCCCAAGTGATGGTGTTTAAGCTTCCATATCAGTCAGGGACATAGTCAATGATGCAGACCCCCAATCTTCAGAATCGATGTCCACACAGGATCTTCACTACAACCACGCCGAGGGTTAACCAACCCCTTCATTTAAGCCACTATGGACTTCATATTTCGGGGGTTCACGATCCCTAATGTCGATCTCCTTGCCTCTTCCACTTGTCGAAACCTGAAATGTCGATACGCTGAAATCTCTGACCATGTTCTGCTCCTGTATCGGGTTTTTTTACTTTTTGGAGCTTTTTCCCCTTTTTAGAATTTCAGAATTCATGATTTTGCGAGTCCTGATGTAAGGCTTCCGGTTCTCTGGTCTCCACAAACCCCGAACTCTGAAACAATATCTCCAACAGGATCAACAGCTATAAGCCTCCCTTTAATCCGACAACCCACGTGATTTCAGACTTTCGGGTACCGGGAGTCCAACACTCTCGATCCCAGAGCATTGTCCTCTCGATTTCTTGAACCCCGAAACACCAAATTGCCGAAACATCCCTTAACACTATTTCGCATTTCGCAACTTTGGGGGTTCTCATGTGAAGAGTCTGAATTCTTGTCAACGGGAATGCCGAAATCCTGATTTCTGAAATGCCGAAATACCACTTCGCGATATCCCAGATCTCGCAGCTTCAAAATTCTAAGTGCAAGGGCCCACGCTCCTTGTCCTCAAGACTTCCGATATTCTGAATTTCAATTTTTTCGAAATCCCAAAATGCCGACAAATATCCTTCCGTGACTTCGGATTTCAAGATTTCCTCCTCCCTGTGTCCTGATCACTTGTCCTCAGGACCTCTGAAATCCTGAATTCTGAAGTTCTGAAATTTCGACCTCATCACCCTTTGTCTTTGTACACGAAAAATCTTTTCACGTTTCAGGGATTTGACCAACCAAACGTTTCACCCACACTTTAGATTTATGATCCCCAAAATGCCGAAATGATCTTGACGGTCAAATGATTGAAATCAACGATCCACACTGAATCCTTCCTTTCAAAGGTGGATCTATCCAACGCTTAAATTCCCCTGCAACTTCCTTGGATCCTATGGTCCTTGATATTTAAGGAGTTCTCCTCGGAGAATTCCGACCATTCAGTTCCCTCCTCAAGAACTTTTGCGAAATGAACTAATGTCCCCTCGTCGTGACCTTCCTTTTGTAAAGCAATTTCACTTCACCTCCCTTTGAATACTTCAAAGGCACTACCCCTTCTGAGCTTCTCTGGCAACTTCAAATCACCAAAGAACTCTTGCATGCACTCCTTGCGAAAATCCTTCAATTACTTCTGGGTATTTGAACTCATGACTCTGTGCACTTTCTCTGCAACAACAGTCCTTCAATCTCTCAACCTTAGTTAACAATCTTCTAAGGATTCAACTAGCCTGTGCATGCCTTGCACGACCCCTATGGTCCACTTGCACTTCTATTGAAATGAGAACAACAGTATCCCTCCTGAGCTTTCAGAGATGAACTCTGAATCTTCGTTAACGCACACCTTGCGGACGTTTCACTGCACTCCTTGCAAGAAATTCTTACTCAGGATGAGAAACAATTGAAACTCATTTCCTCTCTCTTTCAAACTTCAAACACTTAATATGAAATCATACATACATAGCATAACAACAAATGCATGACAGAGAGAATAAAACAACCATAAGCAGATCAATTAGCATGTATACTCGGAAAGCATCCTAACACCATGAATCTGAATCAAAGCTTCATATATGAATTCATAACTTTTGTACATGGGTTCTCCTCTACAACTCTCCTGCTACAACTCTCTTTTTCTCTATGCTAATGTTCCCATGGTCCAAAGATACAAAGATGAGGGTGTCTATAGTCGTTTTCCCTCCTATTCCTAAAACTGTCTAATCTAGAATTTAAATCTACCTACTTTCATTAACTATGCATAAATGCCTCTACCTCCTACAGATGAGAGTGAATCGCTCATGATCTGTTTACAATACGCAAGTACTCTTCCTTTTAACCATTACATTAATGCTTCAAAAAATTTTCCAAAATGTGCAGAATGTATGTTGCACTTTCCAGCTATCTTCTGCCTTCATGCTCACTTGGCTGGTTGCTTACGATGCTCCTACATCATACTCCCTTGCTTGGAAATTTTCATGGACTCATGTTGATGAGTTATTGCATGATATATCCATGCTTCTGAATTTCTTCTTCATCCTTTCAAATGGCATCTTCAACTGGATGTCCCTTCCATTTGACCAAGTATTCAAAATACTCTTTCCTCTTGGTCTTCCTGCTGACCCTTTTATCAATTATACCTTCCATCTGTGACTTTTCATATACAGGCATTTGTTTGGTCCACTGAACTCTTGTCTGTTCATTCTCTACCCCTGCTTCTTGAGCTTTGTAAGGGTACGAGTCTGAGATGTTGAATATCGGTGAAATTCTTATCCCATCGGGTAATTCGATCTCATATGCATTTGCCCCAAATTTATTTACGATCTTGCATGGTCCAATCTTCTTCATTTTCAGTTTATTATATGTTCCCCTTGGGAACCTTTCTTTCCTCAGATGTGCAAGAATTAGATCAGCAACTTCAAACTGAATTTCTCGCCTATGTTGATCTGCTCTACGCTTATACTCTTGACTCAAGTATGCAAACATTCCCTCACTTGGCTGTGAAGTTCCTTCATTGCGTCTGCAAAATCCTTTGCACTAGCACTTCTAGTTTCATTCTGTTCTGAATCCTTCAATTCATAAACTCCCCTTGGATGCATCCCATATATAATTTGGAATGGACTTTGCCCTATGATTCTATTGATCGAATCATTATAAGCAAATTCCACCTGTGGAAGAATTTGATCCCACTAACTGTGGTGTTCAGTCACTAGGCTCCTCAGTAAATCTCCCAAGATTTTGTTTACAAATTCTATTTGCCCATCTGTCCGAGGATAATAAGATGAGCTAAAAGAAAAACTTGTCCCTAGCTTCTTCCATAAAGTCCTCCAGAAATATCCCACGAATTTGGTGTCTCGATCTGAAACTATACTTTTTGGTAAGCCGTGAAGTTTGATGACTTCTTTGACAAACAAGTTCGCAATATGAGTTGTGCCATTGGTTTTCTGGCATGGTATAAAATGTGCCATTTTTGAAAATCTATCTACCACCATAAAGATTGAATCAAATCCTCTTTGCATTCTTGGCAGCCCCAATATAAAATCCATGCTCACTGCATCCCATGGCCTCTCTGGTATGGGTAATGGCTGGCATAACCCTATGTTTTTCTTTTTTCCCTTTGTGTGCTGACAAATTCTACATCTATCCACAAATATTTTGACATTTTTCCTCATCCCTGGCCAAAAATATGAGCCATTTAATTTCGAGAATGTTTTTTCATGACCGAAATGTCCGGCAAATCCTCCACTATGTTTTTTTTTCAGCGAATTCTCCCTCATGGAGCATTTTGGAATACATAACTGATTGCCCATGAATAATAATCCATCTTGGATCATATATTCAGTCCATTGGCTTCTGTCCCTGAGAATTGGATTCTCAGATGCCTCATACGCTTCCCTAAAATCTGGGTCATCCTTGTACATTTCTTTGAGGTTATCAAAACCCAAAGTTTTGACTCTAAATTCCTGCATCAACAAACATTTCCTGCTCAAAGCATTAGCAACTTTGTTAGTAGTTCCAGAAATATGTTTAATTACAAAAGTAAAATTCTGCATGTATTCAACCCATTTTGCATGCTTTTGGTTCAACTTTTCCTGTTGAGTCATGAATTGCAAAGCACGATTATCACTGTACAAAACAAACTCTTTAGGAACCAAATAATGTCTCCATTTCTTCAACACTTGTATGACTACATATAATTCCTTGTCATATGTTGAATATTTAATCTTCGCTTCATTCAATATTTTTCTGAAGTATGCAACTGGCCTCTCATCTTGGCTCAAGACCGCTCCAATTGCAAATCCACTAGCGTCACACCTGACTTGAAATGTCTTACTGAAATCTGGCAACACCAGAATTGGCTGTTCAATAATCCTCCTCTTTAGTAGGTTGAAACTTTTCTCTGCTTCTTCTGTCCAGTGAAAAGACTTATGTCTTTTCTTCACTGTGTCCATCATCGGTGCGCTAATTCCGCTGAAATTTTTGATAAATTTCCTGTAGAAACTAGCCAATCCATGAAATCTTCTAACTTCAAATATACTCTTCGGCGATGGCCAATTCTTAATCACCTCTACCTTATCCAGATCCATTTTCAGCTCATCTGCGGAGATAACAAAACCCAAATAAATGAGTTTTGTCCTCATAAATGTTGATTTCTTCATATTAATTAGTAACTTCTCTTGCTGTAATCTCCTCATCACTGTAGCCAGATGCTTCAAGTGCTATGTTTCTTTTCTATTGAAAATCAGTATATCGTCAAGATATACAATGACAAAATTTCCTATGAAATCCTTCAGGACTTCATTCATCAATCTCATGAAAGTACTAGGTGCATTTGTTAAGCCAAATGGAATAACAAGCCATTCATACAACCCTTCATTTGTCTTGAATGTTGTCTTCCATTCATCACCTTCTCTCATACGAATTTGATGATATCTGATTTTCAAATCAATCTTTGAAAAAAAATTTGCTCCACCCAAGCAATCCATCAAATCATCCATCCTTGGAAAAGGAAATCTATATCTGATGGTAATCTTGTTGATTTACCTCGAGTCTGTGCACATCCTCTAGCCTCCATCTTTCTTTGGGCTGAGCACTTTCGGAACAACACATGGACTCAAGTTCTCTCTAACCAACCCTTTGTCCATTAAATCATGGACCTGTCTCTTGACCTCTTCATTCTCCTACGGCGTCAATCTATACGCTGCTTTGTTCGATAAACTAGTTCCAGGTATAAGATCGATGTGATGACTTATACTTCTGATTGGTGGCAATGAACAAGATAGTTCGTTCACTACTATATCAACAAACTCTTCCAACAACTTCTGGATTTCCTCTGGTAAATCATCCACTCTTGTACTAGTTAAAAAAATTCTAGGCTTCCTGACCACGATGAATTATGTATCTTCCTTCTTCTTAACCTCCTTAAGAAGTTCCTTCCCACTCATGAGAAGTACATTGTTTCTCACTTTTGGTTTCGTTTCTTTATCCTTAATCGACAACAACATGTGATTTCTCCCATTCTTCTCCAGGGTGTATGTGTTCTTTCTCCCATCATGATTCACATTCCTGTCATATTGCCATGGTTTACCCAACAATATATGAAAAACATCCATGGGAATAACATCACATAGTATTTCATCCTTACATCCTCCTACTTTAAATTCAACTAAACATTGTTTAGTAAAATTTACCTGATGTCCTTTTTGTAGCCACGAAACTCTATACGGGCTTGGATGTTCAATAGTTTCTATCTCCATCTTTTCTACCATCTCTGTAGAAACGATATTGTCTGTGCTACCACTATCCACGATGACTTTGCATACCCTGTCTTTGGTCTTGCAAGTAGTCTGAAAAAGTTTGTTCCTTTGGGCTAGGTTCTCTGCCTCCTTCTTTGGAATTAAGAGAACTTTTCTCATCATCAATGATCTTCTGCCCTCAACATCTTCTGCCTAAACATTCCATCCTTGTGCTTTGGCAATGTCAGTTTCACCTCCTTCTTTCTTTCTATCTGGACATTCATAGGATTTGTGTCCATTTTTTCCATAGGTAAAGCATTTTATTTCTCCACCTCTTCCTCTTCCTCTTCCTCTGGTTCGAGGAAAAGTATTTCTATCAGCATATTGTCCTCTCTGTGAGCTTCCACCTCTCTCAGTTTGAGTTTGAGGTTTCTTCCACTCTTCTTTGGGTTTCTGATTTTTGTCTTGGGCAATTGTTTTGCCTCTGGCTTGACTTTTTCCTTGGCCTCTTTGACCTTTCTTTCGACTCAGCTTCTCTTCAGCTTTCAGAGCCATCTGATAAGCATCCTCCACATTTCTAAGGGTCATCATGCTCATCTCATCCTGAATGTCGTATCTTAGACCATTCATGTACCTGGCAACTTTTTCGTCATCACTTTCCCGATGACCTGCTCTGATGTTTATCTTGTAGAATTCCTCAGTGTACTCTTTCACTAACATCAACTTCTGTCTCAAGTTCTTCATCCTCTGAGATAGAGTAATTTGATAATCCTTGGGTATGAATTTTGCCTTCATCTTCACAACCAGTCTATCCAAACTCTTGATTTTCTACTTGCCTTTGCAGCGTCTGTTAGCCTACAGTTCATCCCACCATAATGATGCATGCCCTTTAAGTCTTGTAACAGCATGCTTGACCTTCTTATCTTCCTCGACATCCTTATAGTCAAAATATTTATCCAAAGCTCTAATCTAGTCTAGAAGCTATTCAACATCTACATTCCCTTCATACACTGGAATGTCCATTTTTTCTCTGGCACCTATCCTAACAACAACCCTGAATAGGCATTCATCTACTGCATCTTCGGTTGCAACTTCTTCTCCTTCACGTCCAGCTTCATCTTCACTATCCGCCTTGCTGATATCCCTAGCGTTGATTGTACGCCTCTATGTTGTCTCCATGGAATCAAGCTTGGCACGTAGTTCACACATTTCTCTTTCCACCGCTAGATCAGGCATTGGTCTGTCTCTCCTTCTCGGTGGCATGGCTGAGAAATATTCTTCCTTCCTCTTTTATAGAAAACAAAGAACTTTTTATGGGCTCTGATACCACAACTGATGCAGACCCCCAATCCTGAGAATCGAGGTCTGCACAGGATCTTCACTACAACCACACCGAGGGTTAAATAACCCCTTCATTTAAGCCACTAAGGAATTCAGATTTTGGGGGTTCGTGATCCCTAATGTCGATCTCCTCGACTCTTCCACTTGTTTAAACCCAAAATTCCGATACGTCGAAATCTCTGACCACGTTCTACTCCTGTATCAGGTTTTTGGCCTTTTCGGGGTTTCAGACTTTGAGATTTCATGAATCCTGTTATCAAGGTTCTTGACCTTTCCACCTTCAAAAACTCGAAATGACGATATTCCTGAAATGCTTGGCTGTGTCCTCCTACATAGCTGTATCATGTTTCGCGACTTCAGGATTTCCAGAACAAGGAATCTCGACCTCTTGTCTTCACAACTGCCAAAATGTCGAAACCTGAAACGTTCAGCAAAAGGTTGGCTTCTATTGGAACTTTTTCCCCTTTTCGAAATTTCAGACTTCGCGATTTCGCGAGTCTTGATGTAAGGATTTCAATTGTCTGGTCTCCACAAACCCCGAACTCTGAAACAATATCTCCAAAAAGATCAACGGCTATAAGCCTCCCTTCGATCCGACGGCCCACGTGATTTCAGACTTTCAGGTACCGGGAGTCCAAGACTCTCGATCCCAGAACACTATCCTCTCGGGTTCCCAAACCCCGAAACACTGAATTGTCGAAACGTCCCTTCACACTATTTCATGTTTCGCAACTTCAAGGGTTCTCATGTGAAGAGCTTGAATTCTTGTCAATGGGAATGCCAAAATCTTGATTCCCAAAATTCCGAAATACCACTTCGTGATATCCCGAATCTCGCAACTTCAAAATTCTAAGTGCAAGGGCCCAAGCTCCTTGTCCTCAAGACTTCTGGTATTCTGAATCCCTATTTTTCCGAAATCCTGAAATGATGACAAATATCCTACCGTGACTTCGGATTTCAGGCTTTCCTCCTCCCTGTGTCCCGATCACTCGTCCTCAGGACCTCCGAAATCCCAAATTCTGAAGTTTCAAAATTCTGACCTCGTCACCCCTTGTCTTTGTACACGAAAACTCTTTTTGCGTTTTTGGGATTTGATCAACCAAAGGTTTCGCCCACACTTCGGATTTATGATCCCCAAAATGCTAAAATGATCTCGATGGTCAAATGATCAAAATCAACGATCCACATTGAATCATGCCTTTCGAAGGTGGATCTATCCAATTTTTAACTTCCCCTGCAACTTCCTTGTATCCTATGGTCCTCGCTATTTCGGGAGTTTTCCTCAAAGAATTTTGACTGTTCAGTTCCCTCCTCAAGAACTTTTGCGAAATGAACTAATGTCCCCTTTCCATGACCTTCCTTCTGTAAACCAATTTCACTTCACCTCCCTTTGAATATTTCAAAGGCACTACCCCTTCTAAGCTTCTCTGACAACTTCGAATCACCAAACAACTCCTGCACACACTCCTTGCGGAAATCCTTCAATTACTTATGGGTATTTGAACTCACGACTCTGTGTACTTTCTCTGCAACAACAGTCCTTCAATATCTCAACCTTAGTTAAAAATCTTCTAAGGATTCAACTAGCATGAGAACACCTTGCACGGCCCCTGTGCTCCACTTTCACTTCTGTTGAAATGAGAACAACGATATCCCTCCTGAGCTTTCAGAGATGAACTTTGAATCTTCATCAACGCAAACCTTGCAGACATTTCACTGCACTCTTTACAGGAAATTCTCACTCAGGATGAGAAACAATTGAAACTCATTTCCTCTCTCTCTCATACTTCAAACACTTAATATGAAATCATACATACATAGCATAACAAAAAATGCATGACAGAGAGAATAAAACAACCATAAGCAGATCAATTAGCATGTATACACATAAAGCATCCTAACACCATGAATCTGAATCAAAGCTTCATATATTAATTCATAACTTTCGTACATGGGTTCTCCTCTACAACTCTCCTACTACAACTCTCTTCTTCTCTATGATAATGTTCTCATGATCCAAAGATACAAAGATGAGGGTGTCTATAGTTGTTTTCCCTCCTATTCCTAAAACTGTCTAATCTGGAATTTAAATCTACCTACTTTCTTCAACTATGCATAAATGCCTCTACCTCCTACAGATGAGAGCGAATCGCTCATAATATGTTTACAATATGCAGGTACGCTTCCTTTTAACCATTACATTAATGCTTCAAAAACATTTCCAAAACGTGAAAAATGTATGTTGCACTTTCCAGCTGTCTTCTGCCTTCATGCTCACTTGGTTGGCTGCTTGCGATGCTCCTGCATCATTCAACATCCCCTCTTCCATCAAGAAAACCTTAATCCATAGGGAGATTTCTCTCAACAATATTCCCCTCGCATATTTATTGAAATTCACTTATGCTCGCTAAAAATATTGATGATTCTCAACTACAAACTCGATAATGTATCATTCTAATGTGGTATTGACCCATAAATTGATTGCTCTCATTACTAGGATATCCATGTGATGAAGTTTTTCGATCTTTTATGTATCTCAAGAACAGGTCTTATTGACTCATTCTTGTAATTTTGGAGCTTCTTGGAGCCTATCTATCCAGTGGAAAAGTTCTTCCTGGAACTTAATCCAGAATATCTCGTACTGGTCACTCGATCTTTCTGAGTAAAAGACTACCTCCCATGTATCTTTCACAGATTTTCCTATCAGCTCCGCTTCTTTCCATATGAAGGTGCCGCAATTTCTCTCGCACCAGTGGTGAATATTAGATATATGAATCCACATAAGCATTCTCCCTACAAGTTCCATTTTAAGATAGGTCCCAACAACAGAACCATGTTTTTGGCGCGGAGTTGATCATACCAAGGTCCTTCTCAGGTTACCAACAAATGGTACCGAGTAGTCTAGAGCACTGGCATTTTCATCTCCTCCGAAGAGAAGAAGTCTCACCCGAAGTGCAACTAAGACAGAAGGATAGGGAAGAGCAAGGAGAATACTTAGGTGGGTTCCCAGAACCTTCAAGATTCACCACGATCTTGCGCAAGATAGAATAACTACATAACAAATCTAAACTCATTCATACATGAATTAAAGATACTTAAGTTGCGAAAATCATCGATACACAGAGAGATCATATTGAGCTTATCAAGCATAAAGAATCATTGTAAAGATACAATGCATAAGCATAAACATAGAATGACACATTATATTTCAAAATTTTGTGTCCTTCTATATATATTAGCATCATATATTATCGTATACAATCTCAGAGATACAAATTAGTACTCTGTTACAAACTTCAGGCTCCACACTCATTTTGCAGAGCTCTATCTACCCTTTTCCCCAAAACTGTGTACCAATTACATTCACAAAACCTCTAATATTTCTGCGCCTCAATATCATATAAACCAGCTAACACATCTAACCCTCTAAAATCGTATGCATATCATACATAAAGGCTGAGTGGGATCTTATGGATTTTGTCTCACTTACTTTCTTGTTCTGTTATAACTGATTTTTCCTCGTTAGTGTTGCATTATCCCTTTTCGCAACCAATTTATGTTTCTTTTACTTTCTCCATTTTCCAGCTTCTTATGTAGCTTGCACAACTCATGTTTAACCAAAAATGGGACTGTAGTCCTTCTTGCACAACTTCAAATCCAAAAATGAAGGGCCCAACAGTTGGGAACATTTGTTGTCTCAGAAAAATTGGGTCCTAGCTCCTTTCATCTGGAAAATCTATAAGGGAAATCAGACAATCTCCCAGTGAATGGGATGGACCTTAAAAAACTACTTTTCTTAATCATTTGAGATCAGATAACCTGTAAATATTGTACATATGGCTTGTTTTTGTTTAATGTGTTAAAAAATTATCTCATTTTTTTCTCTTTGTTTGAGTTACTTTGTTTTTGAACAAAAATTAATTGTCAAAGGGAGCATTCGTTTCAAGACTTATAATTTGAAAGCAATTTGAAATAGTTCATAAATTTTCTTATAATAAGGTTAATCTCGTCGGATTATGAGAAATTTGATCACTATGAAATCTTTGTTGAATATGGTCTTGTAGAACATTTCATCAGAAATATGTTAAAATCCATGGGAATAACAATTATCCTTAGACTTTTCACAATATCCTAGTTTGTAAAAGATATATTTCAAGTTCTTCCCCATTCTTTAGGATATCTCTAAAACAAAAATTCAGTATCTCTATAAAACATGATGAAACTTTCTAGTTTTAAAGCAAGAAATAAATTATCGGAAAATATACCTTTATTATAATTGATCTCCAGTATCACTCTACCTTCTTTGTGATTTGTAAATCTCCAATTATATTATTTGAAGATGACACAAGAAGTTTGAAAACACACAAGTGTGGGAAATGTGTGTAAACTCGTCGAGGTACTGAACATGCCTAATGGAAATGGGTAAATTCACGCATGATACCAAGACAACTTCGTCGGGGTACTGAATAGGCCCGCTGGCAGCGATGCAATGTCGAGTTGATGAGATGTCAGGTATGTGCTTACATGCAAACTTTTTCTAGAAGTATATATCATGAGTATAAAACTATTGAATGGGAACAAAGTATTTCAATTGGTTAAATGGCATCCCTGTCAACGCTATAAACACCCGCTGGCAGAAATGGCTCTATCGATGGTATTGAATTCATTTACATAAACATTGTTACCCTTTGATTAAAACATAGTTTCAGGTTGTATTTCTTGGAAAACAATTTTTCTTCTTATAAACATGGTAATCTTCTATAAATCTGAGTTGATCCTAGTATCATGTAACTTGAAAAGAGTTTCGTTTCAAAGAAGCCTAAAATCATTTTCAAATATTATCCTTATCTCCCTACGATGAAAGTTTAACAAGTCAAGGATAACTTCTTTGCCTAGTGAGTCATCATTTGTTGGCAGCACAACTAGTCTCTTGTTTTATGTTTCTATTTGAGGCATTTTATTTACATCTTGTGCTTTAGTTCTGGGAAAGTGGATTCGTCAAAATGATAGCTCATACAATACAAGTTTGTTTTTCTTGTCATTTGATTTTTCATGTTTATTTTGCGTGACTTGATGTTTGTTACCCTTCTCTAAATTCATGGGTAAGAAGCTTGGATTTAGTCATCTTTCTCCTAGAAACTGTTGGATCATGTTGTCATTGATGCCAATGGTTTGATTATTTGGGAGATTGTTGGATCGTACGTCATTGATGCAAATGGTTTGGTTTGATTGATGTCATTCATTGATGTCAATATTGACTCATGATTGATGAAGAATGTATATGCATCGATGAGAATGATAGATGTCCAAGTGGAAACCAATTGATAAAGATGGATCATTCATATGATGCATTGATAAAGATGGATCAATGAGTTATCATTAATACATGATGCATATGATGCAGTGGTGAATTGATGCAAAGATGAATCATTATTGTCTTATCATGGTTGATAAGGTGCACAAATGGATGAACTCCAAAGTGGTCCCCTTATGGTGAAATCCCTCACGGGAAGACACTTTACGGATTGAGTTATCCTAGAAGAATGCTTGGAGGAAAAATGCTTGCATGTGGATTAATGAGACGAAGATCAATGAAGTTGTTGGTGAAACCATCCTAGATGAATAGTGTTTGACATGCCATTTCCGGTGGTATGTAGAATGTCACATAACTCCTCATGGTTTGAGAGCTATGGCTCTACGAAGTTGAAGGACCCCCGTATGATGGCTGGAAGCCCCAAAAGTTCAAAGAAGTCAAAGTGATTGAAAAGAAGAAATCATTATTTAAATGATAAAGTAAAGTGACAAAATCAAGAAAGATTATTTAAATGATAAAATGAATTGACAAAATCAAGAAGGAATGTTTAAATGATAAAGTATTGGAGAACTTTCTATTCATGGAAAGTGGTTAACCCTAAAATAAGGAAAATGGGTTAAGTGACCTAGAAATGGGTTAAGTGACCTAGAAGATGAAATTATAAATAAGAAGCTAGGATCTCTTGTAAAAAGTACATTTGTTGAGAATTCTTTTTGTTGATCAATGGAGAGCTTCTTGTGAATATATTTTGGAGTATTGATGGAGAGCTTGTTGTGAGAGCATCTTATTGGTGTGGATCTCTTGAGCATGACTGAAGATCTATTATGAGGAAAAGAGAGAAAGGAGGATCTCATGGATGCATCAAAGTTTCGGCAATGTCGGAGATCTTGATGGAAAAATTCTTGGATTCACAAAAAACCCTATTTTCTTATGCCCACGTGGGTTGTCTGTGTATAGGGTGCATGTACATGTGGGCTGGCTGTGTATAAGGTGAGTGTACACATGGGATGATTGTGTATAGGGAGTGTGTAGTGGATAAAATCATGGAGATTTGTGTTTGAGCTGGTGCCAAGCTCTTGGATGATGAGGCATGTTCCAAATCTGCATTCTATGGCCTCGGATCTATCACTAAGACATTGGTATGGTTACATTATTGTCCTGATGGATTCTATTGTTTGATGTGTTGTGAATGCTTAGGGCAGTTTTGGTATGGATTCTATGATATGGTTCAGTTTGGTTGATTTGGTTGATGGAGTGAGAAGTACTCTTTTGATTCAGTGGTGACATGATTTCTATGGTATACTAGTTGTCTATACATGATTGAGTTAGCATTCATATTGATTTGTTGTGGATCATGAGCAAGCTATTAGAGAGCTTGATGTGTTGTGATTGGCTGTGGGTCAGTTTGGACAGTGGAAAAAAGAAGATAAAGTGATTGCAGGTTGCAAAGGATCTGAGCATGTGAAGCAAAGAAAAACCCTAGTTTCTCAGAAGCATACGTTTATTGCATTATACACTGGTTGCGTGCACACATGGGCTGTAGTGAGTCAGGGCGCATGCACACGCGAGCTTCACTACTGAAAGGTCACATACCTATTGACAGATTGATATCTGTTGAGGATTGTTTCCTCATCTCAGTTGGTGTTGAGGGTGTGAGTTGAGTCTTGCATTATAGAGAAGGTATTTTTATAGAGTTGTACTCTATTTAGTTGTTGTTGATAAACCCCAAGGATTGTAGTCCGTAATAAAAACAAAATTGTACATACATCTTGTGTTCTTTGTGTTCATTGTGGTGATGACTTGTTGATGATATATTGTTGATACATGTTTCTTATATGTTCTCACATCTAATTGGTTATAAATGATAGTAATGGGTAATGAATAAATGATAATTTATGAGGTTTTGTGCAAGAGAGAAGATTTGGGAAAAAGAGCCCCACACTCATTCACCCTCCCCTCTATGTGTGGTAGGTGTGTCCAGAAATTGGTATTAGAGTGGGCCTTCACTACAAGCCTTAACAAGCTTGAAGGAGATCCATAGACACACAAATGGATGATGAAGTTCCAATCCTTGATGAGGAAACTATTCTTCTTGGAGAATAGAGATGAAAGTGTATTTGAAGAAAATGGGAGTAGCTATTTGGAAGGCAAACATTGGTGGATATGTTCCGTTGAAGAACAAGTCAAAGTTGCAGCTCAAAGGGAAGGAAAGAAGAATGATGCATTGGCTCTCAAGACCATTCTTAGTGGACTTTCAAGCCCTATCAAAGATATCACGGGACAATGCACTTCTGCCAAGGATCTATGGCTAAAGCTAGAGGAGACATATCAAAGCAAGGAAGAGAAAGAAGAAATTGAAGACCACTCCATCAAGATCATCAAAGGTAAAGAATCATAAAAAACTCTTAAATGCATTATTTCTAAATGTGATTTTGAAAAAATTTCAAGTGAAGATAAAGAATCAAGTGATGAAGGAAAAGAATTATGTGTTTATGTTGGCAAAAAAGAAGAAAGTGAAGATACTTCAAGTGAAGGTAAAGAACCCTTTAAAGCCCTTAATTGCAATAATGATGATGATGAATTTTTCTCTACAAGTGAAGAAGAAGATTTAGAAACAGTTCGTGTAAAGTTTGATGATATTTATCCCATGAAAAGAATAGAAGGGAATCTATTAAAACTTCAAAAGGAAATTGAAGAGGGTTTATATAGATATAGAAGTGATAATTATTATATAGACTATAACTATCTTTCAGATAACACTAAGAAGTTTCTTAGGAGAATTCTAAGGCACATCTTGAAGTTAAAGGAAATGATCAAGGAACAAGAAGAAAGCAATAAGACTCAATTAGAAGAAAAGGAGGAAGAGATCACAAGACTAAAAGATGGAAAAGAAGATATGAATGTAGAAGATGAGATTAGAAAAAGTTTTGAAATTATTGTCCATCTCAAGACCCAAATTGAAGAAGCCAAAAGAATAGAGGAACTATTGAAGAATCAAAAAATGAAAAAGAAGAGTCCTGTTGTAAGTTAGAAGCTGAAATTGTTGACCTTAGAAAGAAGGTGGAAAATTCAAACAAATTCTTGAATAGCTCACGAATCTTGGATGAGATCTTGGAATGTCAAAGACCATGATGTGATAAATTAGGTCTTGGATACAAAGGAGAAGATACACATGCTGAAGAAAGAACCTCAAAGAAGCATGAGGTAAGTCCATAAAAGAAGGAAGACAATGTTGCAAAATAACCATCTACACAAGGAAAAGAAAATTTTAAAAGAACAAAGCAAGGAAGACATCAAGAAGCCATTCTTGGGACACCAAAGAAAAGGTGTGAAAGTGTTTTTCATGGGTATTGTTATTCATGTAATGGATATGGTCACAAATCTTTTGAGTGTAGATATTATGAAAGAAGATATGATGGAAGAATCTATAACACCATGAGGTGTTGGAGATGTGATCAAGTAGGACAAATTTTTGTTCACTGTAACTCCATGAGATGCTACAGCTGTAGTGGATTTGGCCAAAAATCCTAGGAGTGCTGGAACACAAGAAGAAATTCCATGATGAGGACTTCAGATAGCATGTCTAGAAGAAGGAATGAAGTAAGAAAGGGAGATATATTTGAAAATATGGATGCTCAGAGCTCAAGTTCTGAGGAGAAGGGTTGTCTACAAAATTTCATAAAGAAGACAGAGCAACTAGATCAGAATGAAAGACTGAATGGAAGTACAAAAATGTCATCTATTGAGGCACACACGGGTTATAGTGGTGACAGTCATGTGCATACGCATGTTGACCTTGAATAGGTTGCGTACACACGCACTCTATTGTGCAACATGCCACATATATGTAAAGCCTTGGGAAAAAGGCAATGCACATGGCTTGGAGTTTGATGTGATGGTATAACTCTGTATTGCAGGGTCTGACATTGTTTATTGTAGGTTATGAAATTGTTTGTTGCAGGTTTTCATGGTGAGATCACACAATGGTATAATAAAGATAAATATTGGGTGCATGGCACTAACCCAAGAGTATGGATTGATGTTGATCTACTGGGATTAATAATTTTGTGATGATGGTGGTGTACATGGTTGGTATATCTTATGATGTATTATTGGAAGCACATGTTGATATCATGGTGCATGCATTTTGCATATGGATTGGGCTACATGTTGAGACATATGGTTGGTGAGTTGATGAGGTGATCATGTTGTACATCATGGTTTGATCTATGTGTGATGCATGATTGGTACATTTATAGTACATCAATAGAGGCTCTTATTGGTAGGATGATTGGAACATGTTTTATGGAGGACTTGGCGTACATGTATGGGACTCATCATTTTGTGGTATTGGTGCATAGTAGTACACTCACATATGCTATTGCTTGATTTTCACAACATTGGTATTTGTTTGATAAATGATTGTGGCACCTGGTTCATGATGGAGACATATCATAAGTGATATGATACATTGGTTAGCATTATTGGTAGATGCACATGTTGGCATATTGGTAGATGCACATGATGGAATATGGTGGATACATTTTCATGGATGATATATTTTGGCACATTGTTGATGTACATGGTTGATGTACATGTGTGTTGTGCATGGTGGCCACATTTTGGTACATGATGTACTTGGTGGATATATTGTTCATGATTCTCTAATTTCATTGATGACATATCTTTTGTTTCATGATGTATGGCATGACACAAGTTTGATGCATGAACAAGTCCAAGGATCGTCATATAATATCATATTGTTCATCTTGCAGAGAAGATAGGGGGAGACATACCCTTAGGGGGATTCATTCTTCTTCCCATGGTTATAGGAGGAGATATTTATCAGATGCATACCTAGAAAATATCCCTATATTTGAAGAAAGAGCACAGAGGCATAATCATAGGGGGATTATGTTCGATGTATTTTAAGCATTACATCAGATTGATATCCCTTGTTCAACAGCAGAGAGATTATTCAGCTGCAACAAGACAAGGGGAGCGGCCCCAAGAGGAGAATGGCCCTTTGCCATTGATGTCAAAGGGGGAGAGATAATCACATTGATGTGATTGATGTCTATTGATGGGAGAGATTGATGTGGAGAGATAGTCACATTGACTATTGATGAAGAGCATGGCTTGTCTACATGTTGACATCAATATTTGGTAATTAGAGTTGACATCAATGTTGGTATTGCCATCAATGCCAAAGGGGGATATTGTTGGATCATGTTGTCATTGATGCCAATGGTTTGATTATTTGGGAGATTGTTGGATCGTACATCATTGATGCAAATGGTTTGGTTTGATTGATGTCATTGATTGATGTCAAGATTGATTGATGATTGATGAACAATGTATATGTATTGATGAGAATGATAGATGTCCAAGTGGAAACCAATTGATACATATGGATCATTGATATTATGCATTGATAAAGATGGATCAATGAGTTTTCATTGATACATGATGTATATGATGCAGTGGTGAATTGATGCAAAGATGAATCATTATTGTCTTATCATGGTTGATAAGGTGCACAAATGGATGAACTCCAAAGTGGTCCACTTATGGTGAAAGCCCTCACGGGAAGATGCTTTACGGATTGAGTTATCCTAGAAGAACGGTTGGAGGACCCATTCTTGTATGTGGACTAATGAGATGAATATCAATGAAGTTGTTGGTGAAACCATCCTAGATGAATAGTGGTTGACAAGCCATTTTCGGTGGTATGTGGAATGTCACATAACTCCTCATGTTTTGAGAGTTATCACTCTACGAAGTTGAAGGACCCCCATATGATGGCTTGAAGCCCCAAAAGGTCAAAGAAGTCAAAGTTCTTGAAAAGAAGAAATCATTATTTAAATGATAAAGTAAAGTAACAAAATCAAGAAAGATTATTTAAATGATAAAATGAAGTGACAAAATCACAAAGGAATATTTAAATGATAAAGTATTGGAGAACTTTCTATTCATGGAAAGTGGTTAACCCTAAAATAAGGAAAATAGGTTAAGTGACCTAGAACAGGGTTAAGTGACCTAGAAGATGAAAGTATAAATAAGAAGCTAGAATCTCTTGTAAAAAGTACATTTGGTGAGAATCCTTTTTGTGGATCAATGGAGAGCTTCTTGTGAATATATTTTGGAGTATTGATGGAGAGCTTCTTGTGAGACAATATTATTGGTGTCGATCTCTTGAGAATGATTGAATATCTATTTTGAGGAAGAGAGTTAGAGGAGGATCTCATGGATGCATCAAACTTTCGGCAATATCGGAGATCTTCACAGAAAAATTCTCAGATTCACATAAAACCCTATTTTCTGATGCCCACGCGGGTTGTCTATGTATAGGGTGCGTGTACAGGTGGGCTAGATGTGTATAGGGTGAGTGTACACGTGGGTTCACTGTGTATAGGGAGTGTGTAGCGGATAAAATCATGGAGATTTGTGTTTGAGCTGGTGCCAAGCTCTTGGATGATGAGGCAGGTTCCAGATCTTCATTCTATGGCCTCAGATCTATCACTAAGACACTGGTATGGTTACATTATTGTCTTGATGGATTCTATTGTTTGATGTGTTGTGAATTCTTAGGGAATTCTTGGTATGGGTTCTATGACATGGTTCAGTTTGGTTGATTTGGTTGATGGAGTGAGCAGTACTCTTTTGATTAAATGATGACATGATTGCTATGGTATACTAGTTGTCTATACATGATTGAGATACCATTCATATTGATTTGTTGTGGAGCATGAGAAATCTATTGGAGAGATTGATGTGTTGTGACTGGCTGTGGGTCAGTTTGGACAGTGGAATAAAGAAGGGAAAGTGATTATAGGTTGTAGAGGATCTGAGCATGTGAAGCAAAGCAAAACCCTAGTTTCTCATAAGCATATGTTTGTTTCATTATACACTGGCCATGTGCACACGTGGGCTATAGTGATTCAGGATGCGTGCACACGCGGGCTGCACTACTGAAAGGTCGCGTACCTATTGACAGATTGATATCTGTTGAGGATTGTTGCCTCATCTCAGTTGGTGCTGAGGTTGTAAGTTGAGTCTTTCATTATAGAGCAAGTGCTCCTATAGAGTTGTACTCTATTCATTTGTTGCTGATAAACCCCAAGGATTGTAGTCCATAATAAAAAGAACATTGTACATACATCTTGTGATCTTTGTGCTCATTGTGGTGACGAATTGTTGATGATATATTGTTGATACATGTTGCGGATATGTGCTCACATGTAACTAGTTATAAATAACAACAATGGGTAATGAATAAATGATAATTGATGAGTTTTTGTGCAAGAGGGAAGTTTGTTGGTCAACTGAGAGGGGGGGGGGGTGAATCAGTTGTTACCGAGCTTAAAAAATTATGCTTCTTTTAAAAATATTTGCAAAAATACTGAATGATGATCACAATAATGCAGGGAAATAAACATTGGCACATTCAACATCAGTCACATATATGAGAAACAAAAAGACATATATTTTCCGAGGAAACCCATACAGGGTAAAAACCTCTTTTTCTTTATATGATAAGTAATAATTACATTCTTTACATTATCATACATATGAGCACCAACTCATAATG
>JZKD02S1654102.1:723663-739880 GCA_000966675.3 Picea glauca | reverse complement strand
TAGAAGGAAGCACCAACTCCCTGGTTTCTCTAGCACCAACTAGAAGGAAGCACCAACTCCCTGTGTTCAAGCACCCACTTGAAACTTTGAGGACACCAGTCCTCCCTAGCTCCTCTCAACCACCCTGAAATATAAATCTTTGCTACATAAACTTATTACAGTGATATGATGTTCAACAATGGCTTACCAGACTTATCATTGTTCTGCTGCATTTCGTTGCTCTGTCTGCCTCATTGCCTTTCTGCATACCTCACTCACGCTGTCTGTTCTTCCACTTTTTATGTTCTATGCTCCATGTCCATTCACTGCACAATTCTTCTTCTGTGCTATTCATCTACTGCACTCTCCTCCTTCTTCACACATGAATCACCTTCCCCAACAACAACCACAACAAACTCCAATAGCAACAACAACCTCATCTCTTCTCTGTACCGTGTATATATAGCTTATGTGCCTCTTGTGCATGCAATATTTTCCATTCCTAATCATGCTCATACCATGCCAATATCCTCCACTTCTCGAGTGCTCTGCGTGATCATCATCGTAACTCTTCAGCTTCTTTGGCCATTTTCCCATGCGTTCAACATCACTGGATGTTATGTTGAGATTCCTCAGCCTCTCTGGCAGTTGGGACTCTTCGTCTTCTCTGTGACAATCGATCTCACCTTCTCTATTTTAGTTGTAGGCTTCCCTGCTCATCCATCTATCAATCCCTTCTAAGAATAGTCTTCCTTCACTTGGACGAAGCTTGGAGACTCTTCATCTCCTCTAGCGATCACACAGGGGTCTCTTCGAATTCTCTAGCAGATGCCATCAATGGTTTCTGGAAATTTCACTGTGTCGTGCATCAATAGGCCTCCGATCAACACTTGATCCGAAGATTCAGATTACATCGCGATTTCACCTATCGTGATATCGGGATTCCTGATGTCAATATTTTTTTACATGTCCAACTCTTGATCCCCGATGCCTCTCCATTGACTAGAATCAACGGTCCAAATCAAAGATTGATCTGACGGCTGAAATTGCATCGTGATTTCACATATCGCGATATCGGGATTCCTAATGTCAATAATCTTTGACATGTCCAACTCTCAATCCTCGAAACTCCGACAAGGTGTCCATCTGCTGACATCACACATGGATTGACACGTGTTGAACACTGCCATGTGTCACTCTGAATCGTGACTTACATGTTCCTGAAATGTTGAATCAGTCTGACACTTGTCATTACCTGGTTGTGCCACGTGTTCCTAGCTGACGTGGTCTGCTGACGTGAGTCGGGTCGACGGTCTAGATCACATCTTGATCTGACGGCTCAGATTACGCCGGGATTTTGCATATCGAGAAATAGGGATTCCTGTTGCATTGTTTCTTTGACATTTCCAAAACGCGATCCTCGAAACTCCGATCAACGGTTCATATGTGATCTTGATTTGACGGCTTAGATTACGCCGGGATTTTTCATATCGAGAAATCAGGATTCCTGTTGCATTGTTTCTTTGACATTTCCAACATGCAATCCTTGAAACTCCAATCAACGGTTCATATGTGATCTTGATTTGACGGCTCAAATTACGTCGAGTTTTTGTGAGCCCTCTACTCCTTGCACTTTTAAATATCGTCCAGGTTTTCCTTGATCCAGTGGTGGTCGGACCCTACGCTCAGATCTAATGCCTCTAACTTCAATTAGCCCTCCGGCTAAGCTCGTGGTCCACGTGACCTTCCCCTATATGACCGCAACCAAACCTCCTCATCGGGGTTTTGGACTTTCCAATGTTGAAACATGTATGTCCTCAGGATTCGCGATCCCTCGAATCCCGACGCGCTCTTTACACACTAGCTCTCCTAGCTAGGCTCCTGGCCCATATGACCATTATCCCTGTGACCGCAGTCTTACCACTCGTCGGGGTTTCGAGATTTTCAATGCCTCAATGCATTGGCTCATGGGATTCTCGATGGTAAAACTTGTGCAACTCCTATCTGATCTGACGGCTGACGGGATTTCTAAATGAGATCCAACGGTTCTCGATCTCTCCCTTCTGTAGGCTTCTCCTGAATGTAGAAACCAATGGTTCCAGATCTTCTTCTTCAGCTGATCTGACGGCGACTATGCTCCTTCCTAAGCTTTTCACACTTTCCTCACAACCTTGGGAGAATTACAAGTTCTCAAAGGCCTCGACCTTTGTCTTCCTTCTCCTCTGTGAACTTCTGTATCTTGAGCTTTGTTGCACGCATTCTCCTCGACGTTGTTCCTTCTGAGCTTTCACTTCCGAATCCCCAAGGGATTATAGGACTTATGCGCCTCTGCAGAGTCTTCACAAAAATACTTATGGTGCCCATCTGTTACATTCTTCCTGTACACATGCCATCTTCATTGCTGTAGTTGCCATCAATGACAAGCATGCGCTACCTGTTAAACATTTTCCAACAAAGTTTTTGGAAAAATATCCCCACACTCATTCACCACCCCCCTCTAAGTGTGGTAGGTGTGTCCAACAAAAACAACTAAGAAGGAACTTGATATGTGATTATCCCATGCATAATTTAAAAGGATTTCTTGTTTCTTTTAGTTGTAACCTATGAGAAATGATCTATTAATTATTGTTTCATTTAAAACATTGATTATTTCCTAGGAAAATAAAATAGATACATATGAATTTCTTTTTTGTTTTGTTTGGACATATTGACCTATATCCAAACTTAAGAAAATAATTGTGTTGTGAAATCCTTTGGTGAAATCTAAGCGCTTGGGAGAACACACCATAATTACACCAAAACCTATGCCCTATCATGATCTTTTATGACAGCCCTTAATCCTGACCAATTTTTTTGGATTTTTCGTTCCATTATGATCACATAAGGGGAAGTTTCTAGGGTTTCAGAACAAGGTTTCATGGAGAACAACAATGGCTACATGATTTTTACTATGCATACCACACTTTTCTTCTGCTTGGCCGGAGGAAATAAATATTCCAAGTCAGGAATGATAATCAGGTACTTTCATTTTATGCACATCTCACCTGACACCAAGTATGTTTGCCTATCTCACTTTGGAACTTATCTCTTTACCCCGCTCAGTTCTCATTCCTTTCATCCCTACAAAGTTCATTTCATTATTCTCCATTTCATCTCTGCTTTGGCTCATGCTGTGAGGATTGTACCTAATGGAGACCAAACACTTCTATGTCATGACGATGTCATTGAGAGACTCGCCCCGGTTGGGTGGCTACATTTCATTCAGTCATTTAGTGGTTTTAACTTAGATGTAGCCAAGGAGTTCTCCAAAACATTTGATGGTGTGAGAGTAAAGGCCAATGATATGCAGTTTCAAGTTGATGAGGTTTTTATTGGTAGAGCCATCGTTCTCTCTGCTTCTGGAAATAAATGGTTCAAGAATATTAAGGTAGAAAATATCCCTTGGCAGTCATTGTTAGCATCTAAACAAATGAAGTATCACATCAAAGGATTACCCATGGAATTATTCCAATCTAAATCTTGATGATTATCAAGCAATTTATAACCTTTGAGGGTCATTTTGGTTTGATTTTCTACTTCCACATACGTTTGCTCATGGTATTTCTAGGGTTTCATCTAAATTTACCCTTTTATTTGCTCCAAAGATTCTAGAAAATGGTGAGGTTTTATCAACATCCAATTAACAATCCCCATGCCAGTCTGTTTCATCTTGGCTTTATCAGAACTCTGGTCGAATATCATTTGGTTAGTGTTGGGGATAATTGGGAAAATTTTCTTATTAGAAATAATTTTCTATCCCTGAGGAATAACCCTGTAGTGGGCATAGTACAAAATGATGAATGGATTTTACCTCTGCAATATCCATCACAGGAATTACAAATCAAAATTCAAATTGGTGAAAGCTATGTTTCGTTATATAAATTCCAATTTGTATCCTTATCTATGACACGAGAAACATTTAAAAAGAAAAAAAATTCTCCCTAAGAAATCACTAGAAGTTGTGGTTTCAGATTTAAAGGATCAATTTGTGAATAAGAGCCAGCCACAACCTATGAGCCCTGTTAGACAATAACAATTAAATATAAAGGGTAAACCATCACGATTCAATAGTGATGTGGATTTCAAGAATAAAAGGGTTGGTTGAGTCATCTCCGGGTTGATTCGTAATAAAAAGAAATACAAAGATGATACTACCCCTACTATTATGATACACGAGGATTCGTATGAAGAAGGTCATATTTAATATGAATTCATTTCAAACTTACCTCATTTCCTTCAATATTGTAAAGTATTCTCTAGCATACAATCTGATTTAAAAGCCAAGGATGGTTTTTCAAAAAAGGAACAACAGTATTCAGTTCTCGACTTAGAACCTGATCATTGCCATGATTGTCTCGCTTGGGAATAAAAATATTAATCTGAAACTTCTTATATACAAATGCAGTTGAATTAGATCATGATGCAAAACATGGAGTTAGAAGAAGAGAATTATAAACTAAAACTGAAAGCCCAAAAGTTCATAGCTTGCACAGTTAGAAGGTCTAAGCAACCTGGAGATGTGGTATAAAATATTCAACAAGTGTTAATTTCATCACAAGTTCTAAAGTATATCATCCATCACTTTCAAATGCTTAATTGTGGGTAATTAAATGTCATTTTATTTTATTGAATAATGTTTTAAATAGCACGATTGGTTGTGATACACTAGCTACAAAATCGTAGATTTTGTAGCTAGTCTTAAATTAGTTAAACAAAATTTTATATTATTTTATTTTGTCTTTTTTCAGGTCTTTGTAACACTTGGATGGTTGATGTACATAATGATTATGCCATAAGAGATCTCGGATGTTATTTCTTTTGGAAATTTTTAGTTTCTTTCTCTTACAGTTATTGAACATGAATGATCATTTGTAACAAACTTGTTAAAGTTGTTATAATTTTGTTATTTTTAATATAGTTTAGATTGGAGATTAGAGGCTCCATATTTTGTAGATTAATGTTTTGTATCCTATAGATAGGAGAAACAATCAATAGTCCCTTTAAATATTGATTTTTGATTTAGGAACATGGGATATTTTTTTGGAACCTAGAAGGATGGACTAAATGTTTTTGAAAGATATGAAAAGTCTGTATGATCTATGGATTTAGTATGGACAACAAATTGTGTTGTGTGATTATTTATTAGTCATGTTACCTTTCATGTTTTTCAAAGCATAAAACATATATTGCATGAATTACCTTTCTTCTGTTCATCTTTATATGGTTTAATGTTTTTATTATTTCTATTCATGATATAGTTCATTATTTATGGTTATTCTGATCCATATGGTACATTACATATAAGACATATATCTTTGTGTTCTAAGTTATATAGAACATTTGAATTTGTTATATCAATTGCATATGATTGGAATTGTTTCCATCTCTATGTTTTGAATCAAATAACATCATGTTGATTATATTTATCTTTTTGTTTCTTACAAATCAATTTTGAATTATTGAAATTGCTTGAATTTCTTCAAGTAATATCATAATATCTATTTTGGCTATTTCGTAAAGTGCTTGGTATATATTTATGCTTGGAAAACAAGTTATTGGAGCACATCATACAAAGGAAGATAAAATCACAGTTTTTTTTAGTCACCGATAGGTAACAGGTTAGTTTATTTTTTGGTTTGTTTATTTTATTTGAATGAATAATGATTAAAACTCAAAATTTTAATTATTTGATCATTTTAGTTATATCATTACAAATCATATTCATTCTCTTTATTATTACTTTGATCCTTTTATCAAGTTATTAATTAGTTATAGAACAATTTTCTTTATCCTTCATGTGTTACAATTTTTTAGTTTCCAAGGCTTACATAAACCTTGCATATGTACATAAATATCGTATATGAATAAGACTATGTGATATTTATATATTAAATATAGATAAAATAGAAAATGTACATAGTAGTTTTGTATCGATAGATACTTTTTTTTTTCTTAGTTAACCTTAGTATTTCCACCGGGCAACAAAGCCGTAAAATCCGTCAAGGTAGGTTAATTTAAACGTCTTAGGTTAATTATATGACCTCAGACCGCATCTTCCCTTATTGTTGATGGTGTGTTCACATATGCCCGTCAACATGGATCCATGATCTTTGACCTTCCATATACTGGAAACGTTTCATCTTGGTCCTTCAGTTCCATTTGAAGGCTATAAATGGGACATATCCAATCTGTGGAAAGAGGGAGAAGAATTCAACTTTGAGAGAAAAGTTACTCTAGAGAAATTATTCACTTCATATTGAGTCTCAATCCCTTTGTCCTTTTAAGTATGAACACATTGTTCAGGCCCCAACATCTTCCCTATTTTATGGAGAACCTCATTGTCTCTCTTATATGAGCTTGCCTTTGGTGGAGGATTGAAGTGATGGAGGCCCAACTGGAAGGGACTTAGTTTCTTGGTTTTGAACATGCCGACATGAAAGTTTGTCATTCATACACTTATGTTGATTACATTTTAATAGAAATACTCTTTTCTCGTCCAATTAATGTCTTGAAAATATTTTAATTGTTATTCCATGGGCGTATCCATTATGAATATTGTGGATTATGCTATCGAATGTGCTAACTTGATATATTATCACCATATGCTTGCGTATCTTGGTTGTTGAGGACAAGTTGCAAGTGTATTTTTTTGAATCAAGTGCTCAACGATGGACTTCATCGAACGTTTGGACAAGGTAGGATCTTTATCTTGTCTTGATAACATATTTGTTTATATAGAATACCTGAGATTAGAGTTGATTTTTTCATTCATTTTCATCTGTTGTGGTTTACCCCATGCCATAGAGAGACTTTTTTCGTAACATAATTGGCGACCATACTAAGGAGGGAATCTTATTTTCAGGGTTTGGAGTGTTTTTCTCCTTGATTTCTCTCGTCTATATTAAGTTTCTTTTCATCTGATTACTTGAAAACCTCTGTTCATTTTCAATATGATTTTCTTGGCCTTATCCTTGACTTGAAATTATTTCAATACATATACGTGGTTTTTTTCCTAACATTCACGTAGATACCCGAGTTGTCGTTCTGTAGGAAGTGTATATACGTGGTTTTCTTTTGATCATTAGCAGACATCATCCTTTTTGGCTTGATTCCTAAGTTTGATGGTTGTTGGGTAAGTTTTGATGGTTGTCGAGTCTTCATAGGTCTCTGTCATGTCTGTTAAGTTCCTCCAGAGTTTTAGGAAACCTTTCTTTGGTTGAAGTTTTGGGCGATGTTTCTTTCTCATCATCCTTTTTATTGATTTTCCTTGCATCTTGGGTTGGGTGTTTGCTTCTTGATATTCTACTTGGTTTGTCTTTGTTTACATAGAGTATAATCTTTATAGCAACATGTTGTTTAGTCCTTGCATTTTCATTCTTTCATATTGAAAATACAAAAAAAATATACATTTTGCATTGTTGGCATTTTGTCTTTTGGGTTATTATCATTGATTTTAGTACATGTATGGAAAGATTGCATCTTATTTGAAATTGCAGAATTAAATTGGAAGTTTCATTTTGAAAAGGTTATCATTTATTGGGAATTGAAGTTAGGGATTTGCATTTTATTCAGATTCATCTATTTTACTTGATGAGTCATAACATCATTAGTTTCACAACCACACCTATTTGAGTAAACAAGGACACTAAAAGTAATGATGATAAATTTAAAATTGATTTGAAACGATTTGTTTTTTAGGGTGCACAAACTAGCTTAGGATTTAGAGCCTTGGAATGGGATTTTGTGAGTAAACTTCTCCAAGGCTATTAAATTCAACGTATGTGTCTGACTAAGGGTATGGTGAAATCCATTGTATAATTGGTGATGTCAGGAGGCTCCTCTTACACCGGAGTTAATCATGAGGTTGCATGAAGTTGGTTGAGGGGATATATCCCCAATACCTTCTTAGCGTTAGAGATATTTTTGGAGATCTATTTGTATATGGGGATCTTTCTAGTACCTTTACGTCTGTGAGAGACAGTGCTTTCAAGATTTTGGGCTTTGATACCCTGCCCATATGGTAGAACTAACTTACGACTGTTCTCCTATGCATCGTTTGTATTGTGGTGGCTTAGCTGCTTGACATAGGTACCACATAGGTTACTTGCAGGGGTTATTCTATAGGTATTGTGGTTCAGATAAGGGTCGGACAACACACAACCTTTATGTAGGATTACCTTTGCGGGGAGATTTTCCCGACTAGTTGTTAAGCCCACGAGGGCCCTTATAACTGATTTTAATACCTCTAATCTCTTGTAGGATGTCTCGGGCCCCTCTTGGGAGAGGCATACCTACTTTAGGGAGGGAGGCCCCTTTCAACCACTTTATCCTATTTGTGTGCATATTGGACTTTTATTTATTTTGGTGTGCTCTTTGATTATCAACTGGCCTTAGGATTTTTTTTTATATCTCAAGTCTTGAGTCATCGTGGAGCCAGATCAACTCCCCTACAAGTCTCGTCGTTTGTTAATATTACCATCACATCTTGAGTCTTTTCCTTCTAAAAGGTGTAATGTTATCAAACGTGGTATACACATATCCACCTACCATACTTGTGATCATATAAGGATGAGTACTGAGTCAATTCAGAAAGATATTGAGATTCCTTCGACTCCCATTCCTATTGTAGTTAATAATATTCCTTCGACACCTTCAACCACTATGGTTGTAGTGTCAATGGTTTTCATTATCACTCCTATCCAACCTGTAGTTTCTACTCAACCCATTGTGATGAACCATTTTGGGTATATTTTTTGTACACCTAGATACAATAATCATTCCATCCCTACGACCCCTATCCCTTTTGCTTATGGTATGACGAATTTCACATCGTAATTTCCATCCTCCATTATAGCGTCTAACCTGAATACTAGTATTGGGTTTATGGGCATGGCTCCTCCGCATATTCATGTCTCATTTGGAAGTTATCATATCCCTCAAATGATTCCTATAGTTGGAATCCTACCTCCTTTTCACCGTGGGTCTAATCCTGGTCTTAATGCTCCTGGATGGAGTGGTCAACCTGGTGGACAAACTGATGCTTATGTTTCATCCTTTACACCTACATCCTCCATGTGAATTCTGACCAACATGTTTGGCATGAAGAATCCACCTCTATCCTCTAGATTCACACCCAGAGAAGGTCATTTTCACACCTTGGGAAACACCCAACCTAGATCTACTCCAGCTAGGGGAAATATTTATAACCCTCATCATAACATTCCTACTGGAATGGTGCCCAACCAACCCCTTATGAATCATTTTGGAGGGTGGTTTTACAATCCCAGATAGAGCCATGGTGCATACCAGAACCCTATATGGGCTACGATTCCCCTGCAACAATCTTTCCCAGAAGCTTGGGGCCATATGCCACAAACCCGTCTCCCTTTTATTTCCACACTCAATTTGTCATACCTATCTAGATTAATGAATGACCATGTGTGTCATGACCTATCATGGCCCCTCGTCCCCATCAAGCTTCCTTCAGATATTTTGAAATTTGAAGGAAAGACTGGTGAGGATCCCGATGATCACGCCACTACTTTTCATCTTTGGTTCTCTCCTAATTCCCTTAACAATGATTCTATTCATTTAATATTATTTCAATGCACCCTCATTGGGGTTTCAACAAAATGGTATATAGAGCTACCTGGGGGGATTTATGGAACTCTTAATCATATGGTTTTAGTCTTCCTAAACCACTTCCAATTGTGGGTTCATTATGATGCCGACATAGAACTTATATCGCCCTTCCACCAGGACAAAGCCACCCATATCTCAGATCACATCCAAGAGTGGCATAGATGGATGAGGTTGGTGAAGGCCTACATACCTCTAGAGTTCCTTTTAGAATGGTTCCTTAAGTATTTACAACCTTATATTTCGAAGTATGTTTCCACATCTAGAGTTACTTCTGAGGAAGAAGCGATTTTTAAAGCCTAGAAATTAGATCTTATATATGCTCAGTCTGGGATGTTATACAAATGTTTTCCAGATGCACCGAGGTCAAGCTACGACCCTAGAAAATATTCCATACCTCATGTCAATGGTATTGTAGGCTTCACAAATGTGAAATCTGCAGACTTGGTGACAAGCCAGTTAAAAGAGTTGTCTCTAAACCATTTTGTAGGAGGGAAAGCTTTGTCTATGTCCTAAAATCCAACTCAGTCAATATATGTACATTCTATGCAGTCGTTGACAAACCTGAATGGTAACCAACAACGAAGAGGGAATAAAAATAAAGGACATGGTAACAATCATAAGGGTGGTAGGAATAATAAGAAGTCGAATAATAAACTCAAGGACAATGGTAAGAATGAGAAGTCGGATAATAATGTTGGTGAGGGAAAGAAAGAAAAGAGAAAGGTGAAGTTTCCCTGCAATCTTTGTACAAACGATCACCTTACCAAGTTGTGCCCCAAACTTGTAGAATATGCGAGGCTTTTATCTCTACCTCCCATTGTGCTGACTAACCCCTTTCCACATAATCAACACATGACCTCGATCTCTTAGAATGTCTGAAATGCGGTGATTGGAAGTCAAAACCCATTGATGTAAGATGATGATCATCTATGCATCAATATGGTCAAGTCTTAGGTTAATGTAGCCACTCGGTCTCGCGATTATAGTTCTTCACAGACTGTACCTAGTCTAGAGTATCCCCCTCCATCAGAGATGCCTTTATAGATCGAAAAAACAGAGTCTTTACCTCGTATTCCGAAAGGAGTACTCAAGCGCTCTACCAACAACCCTAATGCTAGAGCCACCCAGGATTACTCTTTTGTTGAGAATCTGGGTCAAACCCCTTGCATAATGTCAGCTCTGGAGGTACTCTAGGCATGTCCTTCATAGAGGAATTCATTTCTATCTGTGTTAGGAGCTTTAGACCCCTATGGCTCTAAGGTTATCAAGTTTGACATCACAGATGTGAAGCATCTCTTGCCTTATCATGTGTCATTTCAGATCCATGTGAGTTACTAAGATTATACCATCAAACGTATTGTCATTGATGAAGGTGTTGCAATGTGCATTATGTCCCTAATCTGTTGGAAATACCTTGGATCTCCCACCCTTTCACAATCTCCGACCATATTGACTACTTTTAACAGTCGTTCTTTCCACCCTCACAATATTCTTCCTACCTTCCCAGTCCAGTTAGGTGGGAAGAAGTTGGAGGTGGATGTCGAGGTGGTTGATTCACCCCTTGACTATAACTTATTACTAGGATGTAATTGGACTTATGCTATGAATGCAGTCGTATCGTCCATATTTTGTACTCTATGCTTTCATCATGATGGGAAGATCATGACGATTGACCAGTTATCCTTTGCGTACACTAGCCCCAATGAATTAGTTGGACCATCAATCGTCATTATCGACAATTCTTAGCCAACAAATGAGAATATTGGTGTCGGAATGTATTCATCCCTTATGGGTACCTTTGATTTTGTGGCACCAATTAATCATATCTATGCCATTTCCAGTAGGTCTACTTCATTAATGAGGTACATTCCTTTATATACTTCATATTTTAACAATCCTTGGAACCTACCTTCTTCGGCTACATCTTGTGAAGGTTAGTCACATACTAGAATGGCTATGCCACTGTCGGTAGCAGAGATAACATATCAGGTTTTTCTTGACTCTTTTTCTGACCCTGATCATGTCGCTTCGTAGACAGATGAGGAGGATATTGTTCTTAATACCATATGGGACACTTCATAATATTCCTCACATGACTTCCTCGATGATACTTTACCCTCAGATGAAGAAATCATAGAGGCCATGAATGTTTCTAATAGGCCCTGGGATGATATGCACCATCACTCTTATTTCCTCCCAAAGCTTGCTAGAATCGAACAAGATGATTTTAGATCTACCTTGAGCGAGATAGTCGGTCACGACATAGTTCCACTTGATACGCATGACATTTATGTTGAAAGAAATATGGCGAGTATCTCTCCTACCATCAGGATTGGTATCTCTCATATTCCTGGTAATGTTGAAAATGTCTATGTCGTTGCAGATTTTTTCGTCAGAAGAAATTCTAATCTACATCAAGCTTTTCAAATGATTTCATTATGTATTCACTTGGTCATATGAAGAGATGCCAGGAATCAACCCTCGAATCATCGAACATGATATTAAACCCTAGCCGGATGCCAAACCCGTTCGACAATGACTTCAAGATGTCAATCCTAGGAAGGCCCCTACTATCAAAGAAGAGGTGGGAAAAATTCTTAATGTTGGATTTATCTACCGGGTTACCTTGATTGAATGTGATCCAATCTCGTTCCTATGAATAAGAAGCAAGGAACCGTCAGTGTATCCATGGATTTTTTAGGCATGAATAAGGCTTGTCCTAAAGAAAACTTCCCGACACCCTTCATTGATCAAATTCTGGATGAGTGTGTAGGAAGCAAGGTTTTTTATTTTATAGATGGATTTTCAGGATCCAACCAAATTCAGATTAAGCCTGAGGATCAAGATAAGACGACATTTATTTTTCCTTGGGATACTTTCACATACCAGAAGATTCATTTTGTCCTTAAACACACCAGATCAACCTTCCAACGAGCTATGACCTTTTCATTTCACAATCTCAAGCACATAGTCGAAGTTGATCTCAATGGTCTCACTTCTCACTCCTGCAAGAGAGTGGCTCACTCTACCCACCTTCAACTAGTTTTTGAAAGATGTCGCTATTACCACATCCGTTTGAACCCTCATAAATTAATCTTTTTTATTAGGTTAGGTCATCTTCTAGGATTGTTAATCTCTGAGACTGGGATCATGGTGGATCCGTTAAAGGTTGAGGAAATACTTCGATTGCCTCCCCCACATACTATTCGTCATCTTCAAGGTTTACAGGGGAAAGATAACTTTTTACGTTTGTTTATAGTAAACTATGCCAATATTACTAAGGGTTTCATGCATATCTTGAAGAAGGAAACTCATTTTATCTAGGATGAGTGAGCCCAAGAATCCCTTGATTCTCTGAAGGATGCCTTAATATCAATGCCTCTACTGAAGCCTCCATACTATAGTATATATCACTTGATTTATATCGTCACTTCCAAAGGGACGATTGGTATGGTTTTAGCTCAAGAGGATGATGAGATCTGAGAGAACATCATTTACTATCTTAGTTCAAACTTAGTCGGCCCTGAAATCAAGTATTCTCATGTTGAGAAGCTAGCTTTGGTCCCTGTTCATGCAGTTCAATGATTACGATACTATATATTGCTTTGAAAAACAACTGTGGTTGCCGATGTCAATCGATTTCAATACATCTTTACTAGTTGTATCATAGGGGGGGAATAGACTAAATGGATTGTAATCTTGCAAGAATTTGATCTCGATACAAGGAAAATCACTCTATGGCATGGGAAAAACCACAATAGATGAAAATGACTGCAGAAATCAACTCTAATTTTAGGTATGCTATATAAACAAATATGCTATCAAGACAAGATAAACTGCCTACCTCTTCCATATGTTCAATGATGTCCACTATTGAGCACTTGACTCAAAGAAATACACCTACAAATTGTCTTCAACAATCAAGCTACACAAGCATATGGTGATAATATATCAATTTAGAACATTCAATAGCATAATCCATCAATATTCATAACCCATCAAATACGCCTATGGAATAACAATTCAAATATTTGCAAGACATTAATTGGATGAGAAATGAATATTTCTATTAAAATGTAATCAACAAAAGTCTATGAATGAAAAAAATATGTGTCGGCACGTTCGTAACCGAGAAACTAAGTCCCTTCCAGCTGGGCCTCCACCACTTCAATCCTCCTCCAAAGGCAAGCTCATATAAGAGAGACAATAAGATTCTCCATCAAATAGGGAAGAAATTGGGAGTTGAACAATGTGTTCAGACTTAAAAGGACAAAGGGATGGAGACTCAATATGAAGTGAATAATTTCTCTAGAGTAACTTTTCTCTCAAAGTTGAATTCTTCTCCCTCTTTCCACAACTTGGATATGTCCCAATTATATCCTTCAAATGGAACTAAAGAGCTGAGTCAAAATGTTTCAAGTATATGGAAGGTCAAGGATTATGGATCTCGTGACTTGACATGGAAACCCGAACCTTTTTTTCAATTTTGAGAACAAAACCTGTTGTATGCGGGCTATAATGATGCAACCTACGCATACACATGATGTATAGTTGTTAAGGTATGTATATGTCGAAAAATACATTTTTTATCTCTGGGAACTGCAAAAAGGGACTTCAAGTCTACATAGGGAAATGGGAAAAGGCCCCCTGAGCAACTTTGCATATGGTGAAGAAAATATTTCTATAACAATTTTTATAGGGTGAGAGCAATCAGTGTGTTTTAAAACACTCTGGGATGATTACTATTAAAAAATAAATGATAATGTAGAACTGACTACAGTTTTAGATTAACCCTCAAAATTAACTATATATTTTTTTCATATGAACAAATAGATGATTTTATATGTTATTTTCTTGATATGACTATCGATTATATTCTAATATAAAATAAATTACCCTAAATATACACTTTCATCAAAGACTAAGAATTGAAACATAATTTTCACCATAATTGTGAAAATAGTATGTAAAATTTTGTTTAATGATAAATTCTAGTGATTCTGTAGAGATTAAAAATAAAGGTAAGAGAAAATGATTTCATCTTTCTTTATTAACTCTTAGAAAAGATTCAAAGTTAATTTATTTACATCTATCTTTCCTTTTTCAGTGAAAAAACAAATAAACTTTTATCATAAAATAACAGTTAAATGTTTTTTAAACAGTTAAATGTTTTTTAATCTTTTTTTTGAAAACTCAATTAATAGTAAATATTTCACTCAAAAAATTAATTGAAGCAAGATTCATATAATGAATTCTTAATTAAATTATGATCAAAACTTGAAAATAAATTACCAACGTAAAACCAATCAACAATGGTATTTATAATGAAAAACAAAAATAAAATTGCAAACTGAAATATTGAATTAAATCTTTTAAATAATGCCCATTGATATGCAATTCAAGAATTTTTCCACTTATACTTTGAAGAGGGAAGGAATTTATTCATTCTACCACTACAATCTTATAAGGACCAAACCAAAGATGATCAAATTTTCCATGTTTTCCAATGTCCTCTCTTCTAGCTTCCCATTTTAGAACTGGATCTCCAAGAAGGAATTCCCTATCTTTGGCTTTCTTATCAAAGACAACCTTCAATTTGTCTTGATATTTTTGAATATTTTCATTTACTTCTTTTCTTATTTGTTTGAACTCAATTATTTGATTGATTATTCTTGTCAAATCATTTGGATCTTCATCAACATCCTTCCATAATTTCATCACAAGAAGAGTAATATTAATGGGTAAAATAACATATGTGCCATAAACCAACTGAAAAGGTGACATACCTATTGATTTTTTGGTATTGATCATGTTCTCCCATATAGTATATTTTAAATGTATATGCCAATATTTTTTATTTTTTGTCAGAACATTCTTAATTATTCTCATCAAACTTTTGTTAGAATATTCTTCTAGTTTAAGCTGTAGAATGACATAAAATAATATTATATTTTTGTCAAAAGTTTATCATAGAAATAGATTTAAAAGATTGTGCATTGTCTGGAATTATTTTTTTTGGATAACTAAATCTTGCTAAAATATTTTCCTCCAAGAAATTTATTATCACTGAATCTGTAGCATTCCTGGTTGGAATTGCTTCTACCCATTTAGAAAAATAACTAGTGGCGGTTAGGATCCACTTGTGTTGGGCAATGGATTGAGGGTGAATATCTCTAATGAAATCTAAGACCCATTTTTGGAAAGGAGCTTCAACTTTGATATAGACTAAATGTAAGGCATGAAGGTTTTTCTTTCCAACAAAAAGTTGGCATTGTCTGCAAGCTCTAACCTTTTCATTTACATTAGTGAACAATTTTGGCCATTAATAGACCACCCTTAGGATTTTGTAGGATGTTTCTCTCCAAGAATGGTGTCCTCCACATATTCCTTTGTTAAGTTATTCAATAATGCCTTTTTGTTTCTGTAACATCCCTCTCTTTCGCGCACTTCAGATGTGACTTATTCTTTAAGGACACTAGCGTGCAAGTGATACGGTTCATTATATGAGTGATTGCTTCGCTTATGGATTATGATGATGATATTGTGATTTATGATGT
>JZKD02S1654102.1:699505-711902 GCA_000966675.3 Picea glauca | reverse complement strand
TGTAAAAGAATTTCTCAAAAGCTCATAAATAATACAAATCCCTCTCTCACTGGTTTTCCCCTTGTGGGTTTTTCCAGGGTCGAAGTTAGACCAAAATTCTTTGTGTCTATATTTTATAAGTTTTGCATATTGCTGATATTTTATTTCTGCGTTGAAAACGATGTTCATAATCCTCATGTTTCAGTTCTGAAATTTATTTTCTGTTAAGTTTTTTTAGATGCTGAAACACCGCTGTGAGTATATGCTGAAACACCAGGTTGTAGCATATGCTGAAACAGAGTGCTGAGTCTTATGCTGAAACACCGCTATGAGCAGATGCTGAAACACCAGGCTGTAGCATATGCTGAAAGACAGTGCTGAGTCTTATGCTGAAACACCGCTGTGAGCAGATGCTGAAACACCAGGCTGTAGCATATGCTGAAACACCAGGCTGTAGCATATGCTGAAACACAATGCTGAGTCTTATGCTGAAACACCGCTATGAGCAGATGTTGAAACACTAGGTTGTAGCATATGCTAAAATACAGTGCTGAGTCTTATGCTGAAACACCGCTGTGAGCAGATGCTGAAACATCGGGCTGTAGTATATGCTGAAACACAGTGCTGAGTCATATGCTGAAACACCACTGAGTATATGCTGAAACACTAGGCTGTAACATATGTTGAAACAGTGTTGAAACTGAGTTTGGCATTTAAATTTGACTGAAAAATCAGTGAGACTGAAACTGGGTTGGGATTTTGAAAAATTAACAGTTCAAACACTATAATATAGAGATATGTTGATTCATATATGGCATGTGATATCAATACGAAGAGAATTTCCATGAAGTATGGTTTTTTTGTAGGTAGAACAACATTAAGTTGTATTTCAAAATCGAAAAAGGTTTCTTCATTTTCAACAATGGAAGAAGAGTATGCCATAGCCATAGAGGCTAGTAAAGAGATGATTTGGTTACAAAGGTTTATATAGGAATTGAGAAAGAAACAGGAGAACAACAGGTTGTATAGTGAGATCTAAAGTTCCATTCATCTTGCAAATAACTCAACCTTATATTCTAGGACTAAACATATACATATTAGGTACTTATTCATACATTCAATTTTGGAAGATGGACAATTGAAGTTGGAAAAGATACACACTAGCCAGAATCTTGTATAAATGTTAACGAAGAAAGTAACCAAGGAGAAGCTAAGTTATTGCTCAGTTTCATTTGGGCTTGAACGATGATGATAAATATGATAAAAATTCTAGGTCCAAAGTTGGAGCATAGTCCAACAGGTGCAGTAGCAGTGGAGTTGTTGTGATCAGTCTCCAAGTGGGTGATTGTTGGTTATGGAGTCTAGTTATCTTCCTCATTCATAGTTCTTGTTTCATGCATGTTTGGATCCAAGAACCTAGTGGAGTTTTATGTTATATTATTTTCATGATTATCCCAATGTTCTATTATATTGTGTCATGTGTAGCGGGGAGAAAAAAAACCCCTTGTCTAAGGATTGTTAGAAAAAATGGATCGCAGAAAAATAAAATAAAAACAAATGCAAAAATAAAACACAAACGATACACAATACAATAGAGACACAAATATGTGTGGTGAACCTAGTGTGGGCTACGTACACCAGATAAATTTCCAAGTCCTTCCTTTTTATTATCCATCAAATGAACCGATACAAACTACAACACACCCATTGTAACTTCCTCTTCTTTCTCTCACAATATCCTCTCTCAGAATACAATATTCCCAATGATACATAGACGAAATACATTTCCATAATAAAACAAGGTTTCCTTCTAGGGAAAAAAACATAGCATACCTTTCACTGTCATACCTACGATTTTATAATGAATAGTCCATATTTACTATGAAATTGCAATATACATTTACAAGGAAATTTTTCCTTCGAGGGACCGCTTTCCCTCAGGAACCCCCAACCAGGGGGATGATCCCCCTAGACCCTGTAGGGGGGAAAATCCCCCCATGAAAATCCCCCACGTGGATGGGTGTATAATATTCTGGGGTGTACATTCTTCATGGGGTATAAACACTGCTAAAAACAAAGACCTATGAAACAAGAATATTATCAGGATCCACAACCAACAATCTCCCACTTGGAGATTGATCACAACAACTCCAATGTTATTGTACCTATTGGACTATACTCCACCTCGGACATGAATAAATTCTCATATTCATCTTCATTCTTAAATATCAACAAAAACTGGGAAGGAAATCAGTTTCTCCTTGATTACTCCCTTTGTTAACATGTTTGTAATATTTTGGCTAGTGTGTATACTTAAAATGTCCATATTCCAAGACGGATCGTATGAAATGGTACCTGAGTTTTATATTCTTAGTTTTCAAATGGAAGTTTGAGTTGTTTGCAAGATGAATGACATTCTCATTGCCATAGTACAACCTTCTATTCTCTTGCTTCTTTTCCAATTCCTCCATAAAACTTTGTAACCAAATAATATCTTCAGTAGCCTTTGTAGTAGCAACATACTCTTCCTCTTTCGTTGAAAGTGAAAAATCTTTTTTCAGTTTCGAAATACAACTTACTGTTGTTCCACATACAGTAAAAACATACCATGTGGTGCTCATCCTTCTATATTTATCACCTGCCATATATAAATCAACATATCTCTGTATAATAATGTCTGAACCTCCAAAACATAATGCATGAGTAGAAGTACATTTCAAATACTTGAGAATCCACTTTACTATCTCCCAATGTTCTTTACCTGGATTGTTCATATACCTACTCACAACTCCCACTTTATGTGTAGTATCTGGTCTTAGGGAAACCATCACATACATCAAGCTCCCAAATGCTGATGAATAAGGGACCCTGGACATGTATTATATCTCCTCTTATTTCTTGGGAAACATTTCTTTGGTTAATTTTAAATGGCTGGACAAAGGTGTACTAATTGGTTTTTCATTCTGCATTCTAAATCTCTCCAACACCTTCTCTATGTACTCACCCTGAGACATTGTCAAATTTTGATTTTTCCTATATCTTGTTATTCCCATGCCAAGGATTTTCTTTGCGGCACCTAAATCCTTCATCTCAAATGAATTAACTAATTTCTTCTTCAGCACATTTATATCTTACATATTAGACCCTGCAAGAAGCATGTCATCTAAATACAATAGAAAGATAATATAACTTCCATTTTCTAGTTTTTTAAAATAAACATGGTGATTAGAATGACATCTACTATAACCTTGTTCTGTCATAATCCTATCAAACTTGAAATACCACTACCTTGGATCTTGCTTTAGGCCATAAAATCTCTTCTTCAAATTGCATACAAAATTTTCCTTCCCTTTGACCTCATACCCGTGTGGCTACTGCATATAAATATCTTCCTCCAAATCCCCATGGAAAAAAGTTGTTTTTACATCTAACTGTTCAAGATGTAAATATTCTATTGCCACAAGACTTAAAATAGTCCCAATTGAAGTCATTTTAACAACAGGAGAAAATATTTCATCAAAATATATACCTTTCTTTTATCCAAACCCCTTTAAAACATGTCTAGCCTTGTACCGTTTTTTTCCTCCATCTTCTTCCTTCAACTTATAAACCCATTTATTTTGTAATGTTTTTTTTCCTGCAGGTAACTGAACCAAATCCCAAGTCTGGTTTTTAACCAGGGAATCCATTCCTCTTTCATGCCTTTCTACCACTTCTTTTTAGTATCTACTTGCATTACCTCTTCATAACATTCTAGTTCACCAAAACTACTCAACAATAAATAATACAATGAAGAAGAGTATAGTTCAGGGGGTATACTTAACTTGGTAGATATTCTAACAACACTTGCACTAGTTTGAAGTACTTGTTGCTCCTGTTGTTGTACATTTTATTTTTTGGTACATTTGGAATTTATTTTCAGTGATATCATCAAGCACTGTGTATTCTAGTTTTTCTTTTTCGTGTTTCTTTCCCTGCAATTGATCTTTGTGCATGACCTTCTCATTGAATATGACATCTCTACTCCTAATGATTTTGCGATTTTCATGATCCAATAAGTGATAATGAATATGATTAACAATGTATCCAATAAAGGTACACTTCTTGGATTTTTCCTCAAGCTTTTCTCTATTTTCTTTATCAATATGGAAAAATGCTTCACAATCGAGAGTCTTCAAAAAAGAATAGTTTACCTTTTTACATGTCCATGCATCCTCTGGAATTGTACGATACAAATAACTTGAAGGTCCTATGTTTATTAATTAAAAAACAATATCTACAACATATTCCCAGAACTGTAAGGGAAAACCAGCATGCAATGGCATACTCCTTGTACGCTGCATGATTGTCTTGTTCATTCTTTCTTACACACTTTTTTTTTGTGGTGTTCTTGGAACTGTCTTCTCTCTATGAATCACATTGTATGAACACTAATCATAAAAATCCTAGTTGCAATATTCACCTCCATTGTTTGATATCAGACACTTCAACATTTTTCCTGTCTCATTCTCAACCAAATCTTTACATTTCTTCAAACTATCAAAAACATCATATTTTTTTCAAATGCAATAAACTTAAGTTTTTCTAGTTGCATCATCAATAAAAGTAACATAATAACAAGAGACACCAAGAGATGATACCTGAGTTGGTCCCCATATATATGTATGCACAATCTCTAACTTTTCACTCTTCTTTTCTTTTCCGACTATGAGAAATATGTCTCTCTTATGTTTTCCATAAACACAATGCTCACATAAATCCAAATCAATTTGGTTAAGATGTGAAAAAAATCATGTTTTGTGAATTATCTACATCCCTTTCTCACTCATGTTTCCAATCTAAGGATGCCACAATGTTGTATCCACTTTTGTAGAAGCTAAATAGATAGAAGAGTCAGTATTACCAGTATATAAATACAATGTACCTACCTTCTTTCATTTTTGTATCACTGGTGATCCTTTCGTGACCTTTCACACCTTATCTATAAATATGGATATACAACATTCACTTGCCAAATTCCTTGTTGAAATTAGATTTTTTCTTAGATTTGGAGCATCTCTTACCTATTTCAACAACCATTGGTTTCCATTCCTTTGATTTATTGTTACCTTTCACGTTCCAACCATTTTGCATGGTGCATCATCACCCAAATGAACTTGTCCAAAATAACCTTGAACATAATCTAAAAAATGTTTCCTATGGGGTATGGAATGAAATTAATCCCTTGAATCTACTACACAAGACTCATAAATATTATCTACAGAAAGAATCAAAGAATCTTGTAACACACCACCTGTTACTTTTGCTTCCTAATTTTTCTCCTCCTGTCCATATATTTGTTTCTTTGGAGCTCTGCAATATTTCTTTAGATGCCCTTTCTTCCCACAATTCCAACATTATATCTTTCCTAGTTTTGATTTGGATCTTCCCTTCCTAGAATTCTCGTGGTTCCCTTAGCCTTTTACTCTATCCTTTTGTCTTCCCCTTTTCTCCATGTTTAACTCATCACCCGATGTCTCACCTGTGCTTTTCCGTCACATTTCCTCTCTAAGGATAACACTAAAAACATCATCAAATTTTAAATTATTTGAACCAGATATAGAGTTACTTACAATCATGACCAAGTCGTTCCAACTTTATGGAAATGAGCACAATATTAGAAGAGCCCTGACCTGATTATTAAAGTCCACTTTTACATAACTTAGCTTATTAGTAACCATATTAAATTCATTTAAATTATCTACAACATACCCACCTTCTAACATCCTCATATTAAATAATCTCTTCACTAGAAATACCTTATCGACTGTCAAGGGTTTTTCATATATTGTAGCCAATGCATCCATCAACTCCTTCCTTTTCTTTTCTTTCGAAATATTGAAAACCACCGATGATGCTAGGCTCAACCGTATCATTCCTAGTGCATTTTTGTGAAGAACCTCCCATTCTTCATCCTTCATGGTCATTGAATTCTTTGCTATTCCATCCAATAGTAGGAATAGATCCTTCTTATATAAATAATGTTCCATTTGCTTCTTCCATAACTAGTAGTTTTGGTTGTTAAATTTCTCGACCCTAAACTTTCCATCTTCCGTCTTTTCTCCCACTCGAACTAGGATCCCTCTTTTCCTGTGAGTTACCTTTCACTCCAATAACAGTTGTTAGAAAAACAAGATAGTAGATCAATAAAATAAAAACAAATACGAAAATAAGACACAAAAGATAGAGAATACAATAGAGACAAAAATATTTGTGGTTCACCCAGTGTGGGTTACGTCCACTAGAGAAATTCATAGGTCCTTCCTTTTTATTATCAAAAAAATGAAGGGATACAACCTACATCACACTCATTGTAACTTCCTCTTCTTTCTCTCATAGTCTCCTCTCTCAGAATACGATATTCGCAATGATGCATAGATACAATACATTTCCCTCATAAAAGAGGGTTGTCTTCTAGGGAAACAAAACCCTATAATAAATTATTTCGTCATATCTATGAATTTATAATGAACGATTTGTATTTACTATGAAATTACAATATACAGTCACAAGGAATTTTTTCCTTCAAGGGCTTCTCTCTCAAACCCCTGCCGAGGGCCTGCTTGCCCTTGAACCCTGTAGGGGGGGAAAGCCCCCCTTCAACTCCCCTGCGTGGACGGTTGTACAATATTTCAGGGTGTACAGTCTTCATCGGGTATAAACACTACTGGAAAAAAATACCTATGAAAAAGGAAGATAATTAGGCTCCACAACCAAGAAGGATTCAAGGGAGTAGACACCAAAAAAAATATTTTGGGTGGTTTTTTTGGCATGTTTTTTGGGTGGTTTTATAACATGATTTTTTGGCCCATGGTTTCCTAATTATGGTTAAGGAATTAAGGTTGTAATATAATCTAGGTCAATGGATTATGGATTTTGGATGTTGCAGGGTCCTATATATTATTTTGTAATTTCATAGTCAATATAAATTGTTCATTATTAGGTAACAGATATGATGGTAGAGGTTATGTTAGTACATTTTTTCTCTAGAAGGAAACACTTCTCTAAAGAGTGAAATGTATTGTAGTTGTGTGTGGTGAGATATTGTAGTGTGTCTGAGAGAGGAGATTGTTAGAGAGTGAAGAGGAGGTTGCAACAGATACCCTGTGCTAGGTGTTATCCCTTCATTTTGTTGGACAAGATAAATCAAGGACTATATATTTCTCTATTGATGTAGTCCATATCAGGTGAAAAATGTATATTGGTGTCTCTATTGTATTGTGTTCTTCTATGTTTATTTCCACATTAATTTTGATTTGTTTTATTATTATTGCTCTGTGATCATATTCCTAACAATATGTGGCATTGTATATTTATGTTTCATATTAATTTCATTTAAATGAATATAATTTATTATCATTCTTTGTTGTAACATTTTTGTTTATATGTTTATTTACCATAATTGTAGAAAAAAAGACTTAGATGTTGATTTTTTAATCAATTTATACTCTATTAATTCTATAATAGATTCTTCCATTTCTTTCCTATTTGATGGATTGATAAGAATTTCTTTCCCATAAGATTTGTCTCCAATAATGATTTTAATTTCATATTCCTATTTATCACGTTCCCAAAAATATTAAGGATTAATATTGCAAATTTATTCAAATTCTACTTCTATGATATTTGATACTCTTCTATTCTTAGTTGCACAACTCCCCATTTTGTTAGCGTACTTTTCTTTAAAAATTTATTTCCTAGATAATTTATTTAAAGATAGCTAACCATAATGGGATGCAATTTCTTCAAGGTCATGATATTCATTTTCAATTTCTTAAGTAACATATTTCGCAAATTTTTGTACATATTTCTAAGTAGGTTGTTGGTATAGTTCAACAATTTTTAATTTTAATCTAAACTTAGGCACTTCATGTTGATTTTTCTGGCTTTGTGCAGGTATTCTCACATGGCCCTAGGTGTTGAGAATGTGGGAATTGTCATGGGAACCACATCACACTTTCTATTTAGTGAAAACCTCCTTTGGAATGAAGCTGGGAATTCATGGGTTTGGTGATGGGGTTTATGTGTTTGTGTTGGGGTTTCACACCCACAAGAGATACTAATTTGATGTTGACTTATGGAGGGGATTCTAATGATCCATAAGAATTGTATATAAAGGAGAGAGGTCATTGTGACATTTCAATGAGTAAGTGTGTGGAGACATGATGGAGATAACATAAGTGAGTCTACACTTGTTCTAGGAGGCTTGGTGATTTTAGTAAACAGAAATTCTAAAATGGTGGAAAATATGGCCTAGGAGAGAGGAATGATGCACATGCAAAGGAAGTCGAGTGTTTTATACATGTACATACGTTTTAGTGGTAACAATATCATATATATGTAGGTTTTAGGAAGGTGAATCACATATGTATGTGGGTTACAGTGGGCAAAGTAGTGTATGTATGCGGGTTCTAGTAAGGTGAATCATCTACATTCGTACAAGGTTTTCTGGGAAGGATCCAATCCATATAGGCTAATGTCAATAGGTATAGGTGACGTCAATAGGTCATATAGGTGGTCTGCAGTAGATTTGTGGTTAGAGGAAATTTTTAGGGATTTGTTGAGGTTTGCTTTTCTATTTTTGAAAGAACAAGGTTGTTCTCAAATTTTGGTGAAATTGTATTAGCTGGGAGGGCTATTTTTTCCCTCATAATTTCTAAATTTGATAACTTTACAAAACACAAATTTTTTGTCTCATGTGTATTGATGATTCATCTATGATCTTTTTGTTTTCTCTCATATGTTTTCAGTCAATAATTTCCAATGTAAAATTGTTCAGTGATCATTGCTAGGGTTTATTATTAGTTCACTAGGAAGCAATTTTCAGATCTGAAAATTAGTCACATAGGGTTGCATTTGAAAATTGACATGGTATCATATATTGGGATTTGAAGAGAAGGGGATCATCTTTGAGACACATTGTTTCTATTAATGGTTGCATATTTCTTGTTTCTTCTCGAACGGGTCAAGGGTGGCAACTCTGTGAAGGAGCTATACCAGTGTTGAGGAGTTAGCTATGAGAGGGATCTGCAGTGATTATTTTAGGTAGTAGTAAGTCAGATGGCCTCTAGTTTGAGACATGGAGAATATTGTTCATACAAGGAGTTGTGAGATATTGTAGCTCGATGGTGTAGTAGGTTGGTATTTTTGGTGGATTGGTGAAGAGATTGATTCCCAATAGTTTGTTGTGTGGTGGGTTTCCAACTCTGAGGATGGACTTCCAGTGGTTTTTTCTAGTGAGTTGTGATGGGTGTAGCTCAGGTTATTTGACATAGAAAAAATGGATTTGTGTGTATGTTAGGTTGATGAGATGTAGTGTTCATCAGGCCATAGGGTTTCACACTTGAAAATGTGTTGAGGTGTGACAATGTATGAGTTAGTTAACCCAGGAGGATGAGGAAACTTGTATAGATGAGTTGTGGTGGTCTATAGTGGAATAGACTGTGTGTCCATTTGTATCTTGGGATTGTTCATAGAGAGGAAATAAAATTGGTTGTAGCATGTGCATAGACATTGAGAGGTCTTCCTAGGTCTTGGGAACCACTTGTGTATGGGATCTATGCACAAGAGGTGTTTCCAGGGTTTTACATACTATGGATTGATTGTATCTGAGAGGAGATTCAGTTAGAGTCCAGAGATGAATTGGATGATGGAACTGGGTAGAAGTTCATTGGATGGTCATGGCTTGGGTAAGAAATATGCTTTCCTTGGAGGATTGCATGGTTCTTATGTGGTGGGAACTACCAGCACATGATAAGGGAACAAGATTTTCTACAGATATTCAAAGTGTCTAACTCAGGTATGTGCAAGGATCTTGGTATGGGGACTAGGAATCTAATATATGGATATGGTACAGTGTCATTCTGGATTGAGTTAGGGTATGTGTCCCAAGTGGAAAATGTGTGTTGGTGCAATTATTTGCATAATATATTACCAAACATAAATTATCAACCGGGATTTGTAATTAGTAGAGTTGATTCACTATATGTGCCAATAAAAGATAGGTTCCTATGTTTGATGAGTATATCTCAATCAAGAAACAATTAATGACATAACACTCTTTTTCACACTTTTCAAATAACATTCTCCACTAAAAAAAAATTAGAAAGAAAAACTTGCAATCATGCACTCAAAAGATTTTGCTTAGATAATGACTTGTCCATTTACAAGCTCATGAAGTGGAAAGATGGACTTTGAATTAGTTATCTGTAGCTGCTACTCTTAAGAACAATTAACAATCAAATTTGGGCACACTTCAACAATACAACTCCAAACTTAGAAGAGAAAATTGATAACAAAAATTTTCAAGCAAACAATGAATCAAAAGGTTCTTTCTTAGGTGACAAGTCTAATCATTAGAGGCTCATGAAATGAAGAGATGAACTTAAGATCTTGTTCCTTGTAGCATTTGAAACAAAAATCAACAATCCACTTTATCCACTCTTAGAAAGAAATCAATCATAACCCTATCAATGCCAATCAAATCTTCTTCAATACAGGAGGCAGTCAATATGCTTGAAAGACTTCATTACATGAAGCATGAAGGTGAGAGATGAAGTCTTATGATTCATGTACCTACTAAGAGAAACACAATCATAAATTCAAAACAATAACAATTGCATATTTAACAATCACACACATCTATCCAAATCTTGTTAACTAAATATCAATCTGCAGAAATGAAAATGGAACTTATCTACTATGTTCAATGTCTTATTACTCAAACTGATTCAAAATCAAACAACTCTGTACTAAACTTAAAATGCATTTGAAATCATTTACAACACACAATTGTTAAATGCTCGTATAATCACACAAAGCATATACAGGGATGTTTACCTTAGTTGGGATGGTTTTCCCTTGCCGAACCAACAAGGTACCTCTAAAGAGATTGCAGACTAAAGCACTTTACTCATTCCCATGAATTGCACAAAACGACATTTGCATTCCTTCAATTGATTGATTGAATCAACAGTTCAACATCTCATTCAACATCACAATGTGTATCATTCTCCAAGAACCAATATTACATCATAGTGATTCCTTTCCACTCAGACCTATGAGTTCTTATTTATACATAAAATCCATGGAGGAATGGATGAAACCGAATACCCAAGCTAAGAAAACAATTTTTACAATTTTAGGATAAATCCCAAAAATCTGTGTTTTTTAACAATTTGGGCAGATTCGCGTTAGTCCCCCACCGATATCTCCCAAATCAATTATAATTTTGAAAACCTGCCCATGTGTTACTCAATTTCCCATATTCTGGACAAAACCCACATATTATAATTTCTAGATTTGATGCCATATGCACGGAAATCGAGGCACAAGTTGGCAGTTTGAGTTTTTTGCTAATTTTGGCATAATCATTCCCCTTGAGATGGAGGTCCACATGTGAAATATGGGTGAATTATTACAACTGTGTCCACATTAAAAAATCCCTCTGGACAAAACCCATGAGCCCGAGTTTCTTCTAGAAACATTAAAAAATTATGAATTATGTCTAGTACCGGATTAGCAAAGGCTAGTACCAGAATAGGTGGAGCCTTGGTACTAGAATAGAATGGGTACCGGATCATGCTTCTTAAGATTCAAAGTGATTAGGATCATACATAATCAATAATTTAATCGAATTAACTCAATAAAACTAAAAAATCATGCTTTAATCATAAGTTACCTCTTATGCGCATGAACGAGGTCATTAATTATATTTATGGAGGAAACATTCAAGTTTATACTCATAACATAGGTAAAATTGACTCAAAAAGAGTTAATATAGGGTAATAGAGGTGTCAAAACTGAGACTCAACAATGTGCAATGGGTGCTAAAAGTGTGTTCTCGGCCTCAACGATTGAGGAGTATGGATATGCAATGTTGTTTTAGGATGGACATGTGTTATTGGATGCCCAAAACATATAGCTTCATAACAATAATGATTCTTCAAGTTATAGAGCACCAGTCTATGTGAGCCATGAATAGAAGTAGTAAAATGATAGTGGATAAAGAGAAGATGGATCTGGCGATTGTACAGACTTTGTGGGAGCCTAACTTCAGAGGGAGTCTGAATTCTTAGAGGGAGAGTAAACCATTTAGAGGGAGTCTATATTCAGGTTCAGATGGGAGAGAGGAATATTCCAAGAATGTCAGGAGGGTGTTGTTGGACAACTGAGAGGGGGGGGTGAATCAGTTGTTACCGTTCTTAAACAATTATGCTTCTTTTAAACTCTTTGCTGAAACACTAAATGATGATCACATTAATACATGGAAATAAACAATGGCACATTCAGCATCAGTCACATATATGAGAAACACAGAGACAGATATTTCCTGAGGAAACCCATACAGGGTAAAAACCTCTTTTTCTTTATATGATAA
>JZKD02S1654102.1:648997-679788 GCA_000966675.3 Picea glauca | reverse complement strand
ACCATTATTCCATTTTACCATCTCATCATTCCATTTATGATTCACTAACATTTCTTTTCCAACGACACTTTGTTGCATTTCTATTGATATACGTATTGGCATGATTCATTAAGACAAAGAAAATACTTTCTTATACTCATTGTTTCTCTCTTATGTACATTGATAGCTTATTATTTCCAGTGAAGTACATGGCTAAATTATTGCAGCAAGAAAATCAATAAGTGAAACAAGAACCAACATCTTTTGTATTCATGGTTGTCACACAAGAACCAACCATAAGAAAATTTCACATGTTGTTACACAAATTTCACATGTTGTTACACATATTTCACATGATGTTACTCTTGTATCGCATACCCCGGAAACATTTCTTGTTAAAAGGACATCATCAATCAAAGCCATAGTTTGAATTCCAAAAGTTCTTAAGAAGATCCATGCATGGTTGCATGAGGACATGTTGGGGCATGTTGGGGCTCAGAAATGTCACATTTATATCCTCTTTTTCCTTCAGTATTCCTTACATTTCATCATCCCATTAACCTTCCATCATACCATTTCCATAAATACACTTGGGTTTTAGCTTATTATTTTCCACTTTATTCATTTTAGTATTATAAGTGAATTTGTGATTAAATATTAAAAAAATAACATATTTTCATTACATATCAAGGTTGGATGAGTTTGATGATGTGTGCAGGCATATGTGAACATTTCAACAAAGTCAAATATTACCACCTAGCCTCAAATTCGAATTTCATCTTCAAGCTTTGAAGATTTGAAGAATATTTGGGACAATCATTCAAGCATATTCAAAGGAGAATATCATGGAAGATTTGGATGGCATATCCTATCTAAGATATGTGAGAGATGTGTGGAGGATTTGAAGGGATCATATCTTCTAATAATGGGAAAGTAGTTGAGAATGGTTGAAGAATGGGATCATATCTTCTAATTATGACACTCTTCAAGACTCTCATGTATATAAAAGAGTGTTCTCTCTTCATGAGGATCATCATATCATTCATAATTGGGAGATTAGCTTGGGAGTTAGAATCATGTTATTCATAATTTAGTCTTGTAATTAGGAAAAGGGGATTCTTAGCTTTGTTATTCTTTCATGCTTTGTCATTTGACTCTTTTAATATAATTTGAGATTGATATATTGTGTGATCTCACATATGTCTTTTGTTATTCAACTCTTCACATGTTGTATTTCTTTCCTAGATTAATTTCCCGCTTTCCTAGTTAGTCTTTCAATGCTTTCCTAGATTAATTTCATTTCAACAATTTAGATTAGATTACTTCTACTTCAGTCCTGTATATATAGTGTGTGTGCTTCATAAGCCTACGAACCTAGGATTGACAAATTAAATAGTTGGGAAAATACTACAATGAAATTAAAACGACAATATTTCCACCTAACACCACCAGCATGACTTGTAGAGGCTAGTTGCAGGTCTTCAACACAACTCACAGAGGTTGTCGACCAATCTCCAACATGACTAGTAGAGGTTGGTGATGTAATGCCAGTATGAAATGCAGTGACTAGACTTGCGGTTGTGATGAATTGTGACATTTGAGACCAAAGTCAAGGGAAAGATTGGTTTTGAGAAATCGCAGGCTATGAAGGATCCCGGTTTACACCCTGTATGTGTCCAGTAGGATAGTATCCTCCATATTGATTCATAAAGGGTTGTAAGGGCATCGACACTGAGGAAGCCTCTTGCGAAGAGAAAGAAACATGACAAGGGTTACTCATGTGAGGATATATGTTGCCCCTAGATGAAGGAAATTCATGAGGGGGTTGGCCATACTATAAAAATAACTCCCCCCAGATGAAACACCAGAGGACAGACGAAGGTGCACCATGGGAAAAGTGTTCATAGGAACCGACATGGTAGAATAAGGATAAGTGTACGAACTGTAATAAGTAGAATGATTTCTTAATTGGGCACTTACTTCTCGCATAGTGGATTCTTAGGATGGAAGATTCCAACCTCTTACCATAAGAGGTGTTAGAAGTATATGACTCCCACCAAATGGAGAGGGATAAGAAGGAGGCATCATGCCTCCATAACCAAAAATTGTATTCACATAAGGAGGTGAGATAGAGGATGGCAAGTGCGTAGACATATCAAACATACCATGAGAAAAATTACTAGAGACCCAAGACATTGACTGAATACCATAATTATGCATACCATTATAAAAAGTGGACGGATTTTCCCCCATGAACGTCATGGGGGTGCTAGCAATAAACGAGGGAGAAAAGTGAACTCCACTATCCATGATAACAAAGACTCAACACGAAATCCTATGGTCAACTAATAATCAAAGAGCATACCAAAAGGTCAAATGACCAATATGCATGTAAATGGGCTAAAGTGGTTGAGTGGCCTCCCTCACTAAAGGTATGTCTTGTCCAAGAGGGACCTAAGACTCCCTACTAAAGTTTGGAGGTAACAAAATCATTTATAGGGGCCCTCGTGGGCTTAACAACCAGTCGGTTAGATCCCCCGGGAGAGGTAATCTTCCATAAAGGTTGTGTGATGTTTGAACCCTATCTAACCCAGGGTACAAGCATAATAACCCCTGCAAGTAACCTATGAGATGCCTAAGTCAAGCAACTAAGAAACCATTGTATAATCGATGCACAGGCAAGCAAACATAAGTTTAGATTACCATATGGGAAGGGTAGCAAAGCCCGAAACCTTGAAAGAACTGCCTCTCACAGAGGTATAGGTACTAGAAAGATACCCAAATACAAATAAATGCATAGAAATATCTCTGATGCTAGGTGAGTATGCAGGGTTTATCCCTTCAACTAACTTCACATGACCTCGTGATTAACTCCAGTGTGAGTGGAGCCTCCTGATCTTACCAATTATACAATGGACTTCTCAACTCCTTGTCTCAGACACATATGTTGATTTAATTGACTTGGAGAAGCTTACTCACAAAATCCTATTAAAAGGTACTAAATCCTAGACTAGTTTGTGCACCCTAAAAATAAAACCGTGACTAATCAATTTTAGTTTAAAGTGTAAATTTTATTGGCCATGATTAATCAAAAGGGTATGGAAGTGAAACTCATGATATTATGACTCTGCAAGAAAATAAATATAAATATAATGCAAAGTCTAATTTTAATTTTTCAATGAATGATATGCATATAAAAAAAAGTGCAATTTTCAATTTCAACTCTGCAATTCAGAAGTAAAATGCAATCTTTCAGTAAATGCACTAAGCTAATCATAAAGATTCAGAAGACAAAATTGTCAAGCAATGTAAAATGCCTATTTTTTTTGTATTTTCAATATACTAGAAAGAAAATGCATGGACTGATAAGAAACCTGATATATAAATTCTACTGTGTATAAATAGAATAACTCAAGCATAATACCAAGTAGCCAAGCAAACAACCCAGAGTTCAAGGACAAATCAAAAATGAAAAACAATGAGAAAGACTCTGCCCAAAAATTTAAATCCAAACATGTTTCCTATCAACCTAGAGAATCTTAACAGGAACTACAGAGACGCAAGAAGGCTCAACAACTATCAAATCCCACCTAACAATCATAAAACCAAGAAAACAGTCAAGGAAAAGTGGTATATGCGATTGTTTAGGAAAACAGTGCGTATATACAAAGCTTGCAGTGAGACAACATGAGTGTATACACGACTGTCAACGTGAAAGGCATTTACAGGCTTGAAAACAAAGCTAGGTAAGGGAAAAAGGATGAAAGCTCGGACCTAGGGTGAATAGAATCTATCAAGAAGTGATACAACAAGAAACACAAATGAAAAAGAGAAATGCAAGAAGAAAAAGTACTTCAACCCTTAGAAAGAATATCTCTCCCCAATGGAGTCGCCAATTCTGTTACGAGGGAAAAAATCTCTATGGCCAGGGTAAACCACAACAGACAAGTATGACTGCAGAAATCTACTCAATTCCAACATATGCTATATAAACCAATGTGCAAGTGACATAAGATATAAACCTACCTCGTTCAAATGTTTGAAGATGTCCATCATTGAGCATTTCGACCCAAAGCTTTATACCTGCGACAAGTTCTCAAAAAACAAGTAGAGCAAGCGTATAGTGATAATATAAAAGGTTAGCACATTAGGTAGCATAATCCATAAATAAACATTACAAACATGCCCATGGATAATAATCATATATTTGCATGATGCCAATAGGACGGGAAACGAGTACTTCTATTAATAAATGATCAGCAAAAGTGATAACATTACAAACTTCTGTGTCGGCACGATTCGGAACCAAGAAACCAAGTTCCTTCCAACTAGGTCTCCACCACTTCAATCCTCCACCAAAGGCAATCTCATAGAAAAGAGACAATGAGGTTCTCTCAACAATAGGGAAAGAGCTTGGGGGATAAACACTGTGTTCAGGCTTGAGGGAAAAAGGGATGTAGACTCAATATGAAGTAATTTCTCCAGAGTAACTTTGCTCTCAAAGTTGAATGCTTTCTCCTCTTTTCCATAGCTCAGAATTGTGCTCTTATAGCCTTCAAAATGCAACTGAAGGGTCGAGTCAGAACATTTCTAGTATATGGAAGTTCAAGGATCACATATCTCCTGTCGTGACATGGAAACCCAACTTCATTTTGTTGGCATGTTTTCAGACAGAGGCAGAGTATGTGTGTTTGTCATTGATGGCGAATATTAGCACGATCAGTTGTGCAGTGATAATGGCATGGAAATGGAAATATCAACAGTGAAGAGAAACAATGATCGTTGGATCCCATTCAGAATTCACGATGACCGTTAGATATTAATTCAGATAGGAGGAGTGAACAGTAGAAGAGAATAGATCTTAGGTGTCAGGTCTAAGCCCGAAGACCGACCGTTATTGCATCCATAAGAAGGAGCACGATCTTTACGTGTAAGATGAAGCGGGCCTACAAAATCCTGAAAGCAGGAGGACCGTCCATCTTCAATAAGGACACGTGGCAAGTGACTAGAATTTCATTGACCTGCACATTGGAGGAGTCAACAGAACATGGTGTGGGAACTTGCGATATGCGAAATCTTGAGAATTGATCTGGAACTTTGGATTGAGGTATGTTGTGGAACGTTGGATGTCGAGGACACATGGCGAGCGATTGGCATTTCGCTAACTGGAAAGTCAAAGAAAGGAGGTTCTATATCCTATGAAATCACAAAATGAAAAACCACGACTTAATATGAGTCATTGATCAAAGGGAGATCGTGGACCATTGATCAGGCATGACGAATGCCCATGAAGTTACGAAATCACGATAATATATTGATCGTTGATCCAAGAGGGACATGTGGTTAGGGATTAACATTTTGCTGACTGGAAAGTCAAAGGAAGGAAATGCTCTAACCTTGCAACTCGTGATATGTGAAATCATGATAAGGTCTGGCCAGTGGTCATAGACAAGGTCAAATCGTCGAAGGATTAAGGGAAGGAGATAATTGCTAAGCTCCATTTCGGGGATCACAACTTGGAGTGTCGAGACCCTTCATCCCAAGAATCCCAAAACATAAGATCGTGATGAGATCTAGACCATTGGATCATTGGAGATCTCGACTGTTGATCAGGCTCGATGAAGTTCATAAGTTCATGAAATGCGAAACACCTTTTGGTGTAGTCTGTGGTCACCGTCGATGGTCATGTGAGAGGGAGGAGCTAGCAGAGCTAAGCTCCATTTCAGGGATCGTAACTTGGAGCGTCAAAACCCTTTAACACAGGATTGTCGAAATGTGAAATGTGAAACACATTTTGATTAGGCCCATGGTCACATCCAGTGGACATATGGGATAAATGAAAGACCTTGCGGATTTAATCTAATGATGCTTGTTAAAAGGAAATTTGATCGAAGGGCTATTGTTGATTTTTATGATTAACTGTTCAGTTATGATTCAGTTAGCAGAACCGAATCATGGTTCTTGGATGATTGGCGATTAAGTGGCTGAAGCGTTGTTGTCCTAGGAATTCGAGGTGTAATTGAAGTTGTGTGAAGTGCATAAAAGAAAGACGCAGTGACCTTGTATGGTTGGTTGTTCTGAATGAAAAATGAGTTGAAATCTAAGAAAGGAAAAATTACAGTATGCGCAGTGTGAGACCAACAGTATGCGTAGTGTGAGACAAAACTCAGAGATGAGTAACAGATGGTGAGTAGACAGAAGCAAGATAAGAATTGCAGAACATCTTGAAGTTAGCTTCCCTCTTTTCACTTTGTCTGTAAAATTTGTTTAAAACACTCGGACATGGATGATCCAGTCAAGGATCATTATACTATTGTAATGGATGTTTGATTGTAGCAGTATCGTGGTTAGTTTTATTGATTTCCCTATGGTCTCTTTCCCCTCTCACATTGAATGGATCGGGGATGGATGATCCAGTTGAGCCGTTGCAGTTACAGGATGATGGAGGTTTGATCATGCTACAACTATAACTGTGTCCCTAGTTGACATATTTCAATGTCTGAACTTGAGCTCAAGAGTGCTCCTGAGTTTGAGTTTTCCTCCCTGAGTTGCTGGAAAGCATGATGCCCAGAGTAGTCTCATTCACCTTTCTCCTAATTCTTCCCTCTTCTCTTACCTTAACTCAATTTACTGACTGAAATTAGTGTGGCCCTCACTTCCCGGTGCATTTCCTGTCCAGTTTTGCGTTGAACATCATTCATGTTGTTGAGTTCTGACCATTGACCTCCACCTATTCAACCCAACATCCACCACAAAATCTGATGGGTGTCGGGATTACCTCTGCTACAATCCAAAGGTGAATTCTGGTGCTAACAATTACTTTTCTATAACTGAAAAGAAGAAAGGTAAGACAAAATTAAATTGTGCCTATTAAACTTAGTGACTTCCAAAACTCTTACAATTAGAAGTTCCTAGTTTCTGCATGTAGTACAAATTTTGGGTTTTTGCACGTAGTTAGATTCTATGTGACTTAGTTTTACAGTATTCACTTTGCTCTACTTAGCGTGCCCTATTATAATTTGTGCATTGACTTGTGCTTGAAATATTTAAAAATATTAGAGGAAGTAATAGGAGAGGCGTAGGAAATGGCGAGAGCATATGCTTCAGTAGAAAATAAATCATCATCAACCTAGGATGTCTTTTTTTCACTTGGTTAACTGTCTTGTTCCTATTTCTTTTTCTAGCTAATGGGAATCTGGCTAGATAAACAAGGAACTAGTACATCCAACTTATTCACACACTTGCAACCTCATCTAGGTAGTGGGTGAAAATAACATTCCATGAAATGTATAGGTTAATTCTCTAAGGATAACCTTTCAGTGCCAAGAGAAGAGAATGGCATCCATTGTAAGCGAAGAGAATGGAAAACTTTCTTAAGATTTAGAGCATTGGAATAGGATTTTGTGAGTAAACTTATCCAAGGCTATTAAATTCAACATATGTTTCTGACTAAGGGAGTGGTGAAATCCATTGTATAACTGGTGACATCAAGAGGCTCTTCTTAAACCAAAGTTAAGCACGAGGTCCTATGAAGTTGGTTGATGGGATATCCCCCCAATACCTTCTTAGCGTCAGAAATATTTCTGGGGATCTATTAATATATGTGGATCTTGCTAGTACCTTTACCTCTATGAGAGGTAGTGCTTTCGAGATTTCGGGCCTTGCTACCCTACCCATATGGTATACCTGACTTTTGAATATTCACCTGCGCATTGGTTATATCATTGTGGATTAGTTGATTGACATAGGTACCACATAGGTTACTTGCATGGGCTATTCTCCAAGTATCCTATGTCAGATAAGGGTTGAACAACACACATACTTTATGGAGGATTACCTCTCCGGGGGGATCTGACTGAATGGTTGTTAATCTCATGAAGGTCCTTACAACTGATTCTGATACCTTTGATATTTTGCAGGGAGTCTCAGGCCCCTCTTGGGCAAGGAATACCTACCTTAGGGAGAGAGGCCCCTTTCAACCACTTTATCCTATTTGTGTGCAGATTGGCCTTTTGTTTATTTTGGTGTGATCTTTGACTATTAGTTGGCCTTATGATTTTTTTTTATATCTCAAGTCTTAAGTGATCATGGAGCTATACCAACTTCCCTGCATGTCTCATTGTTTGTTAATATTGCCACCACATCTTGACTCTTTACCTTCTAAAAGGCGTAAGGTTATCAAACGTGGTACACACACCTCCACCTACTAGACTTGTGATCATACAAGGATGAGTACTGAGTCAAGTTAGAAAGATACTGAGATTCCTTCAAATCCTATTAATACTTTAGTTAATAGTTTTCCTTTCACACCTTCAACCACTGTGGTTGTAGTACCGACGGTTCCCATCATCACTCTTATATAGCCCGCGATTGCTAATCAACCCATTGTGATGAACCATTTTGGGTCTATTTTTTGTACACCTGGATACAATACTCAGTCCATCCCTATGGAATCTATCCCTTTTTCTTATGGTATGCCAAATTTCACATCGCAATTTTCATTCTCCATTTCAGCATCTAACCCGAATACTAGTATTGGGCTTGGGGGCATGGCTCCTCCCAATATTCATGTCTCGTTTGGCAGTGCTCATATCCCTCAAATGAATCCTATGGTTGGAATCCTACCACCTTTTCACCCCGGGTCTAATCCTAGTCTTAATGTTCCATCCTTTACACTTACCTCCTCCATGTCGATTCCAACCAATATGTTTGGCATGACAAATCCACCTTTATCCTCCATATTCACACTCAGAGGAGTTCAGTTTCACAACTTGGGAAACCCCCAACCTAGAGCTACTCTAGTCGGGGACAATGTTTAAAACCCTCATCATAACATTCCCACTGGAATGGTGGCCAACCAACCTCTTATGAATCAATTTGGAGGGGGGTTTTACAATCCCAAATAGGGCCATGGTGCATACCAGAACCTTGGATGGGCTGTGATTCCCCAACAAAAATCTTTCATGGGAGCTTGAGGCCAGATGCCGCAACCTCATCTCCATTTTTTGGCCAAGATCAATTTGCTAGACCTATCTATATTAATGAATGACCCTGTGTGTCATGGCCCCCCATCCCCACCAAGATTCCTTAGGATATTCTGAAATTTGAAGGCAATATTAGTGAGGATCCTGGTGATCACATCAAAACTTTTCATCTTTGGTTCTCTTCTAATTCCCTTAACGATTATTCTATTCATTTAATATTGTTTCAATGCACCCTCATGGGGGTTGCAACAAAATGGTATATATAGCTACCTGGGGGGATGTATGGAACTTTTAATTAGATGGTTTTAGTCTTCCTCAACCACTTCCAATTGTTGGTTTGTTATGATGTTAGCATAGAAGTTTTGTGGGCCTTCCGCCAGGACAAATCCACCCATATCTCGAATCACATCCAAGAGTGGCGTAGATGGAAGAGGTTGATCAAGGCCTACATACCTTTAGAGTTCCTTTTAGATGGTTCCTTAATTCTTTACAACCTTATATTTTGAAGGATTTTTCCACATTCGGATTAACTTCTGAGGAAGAAGTGGTTTTTAAAGCCCAACAGTTATATATTATATATGCTCAATCTGGGATGTTATACAAAAATTTTCCAAATGCATCGAGGTAGAGCTACAACCCTAGAAAAAATATCGGACCTCATGCCAATTGTATTGTAGGATTCACAAATGTGAAATATGTAGACTTGGTGACAAGCCAGTTGAAAGAGTTGTCTCTAAACTAGTTTGTAGGAGGGAAATCTTCATCTGTGTCCTCCACTCCCACTCAGTCGGTAGATGTACATTCTATGTAGTCGTCAACCAACCTAAATGGTAACCAACAACCAGTAGGGAATAAAAAGAAAGGACATGGTAACATTTGTAAGGGTGGGAGGAATAATAATAATAAACTCAAGAACAACAATAATAATGATAATTCTGATAATAATGTTGGTGAGGGAAAGAAATAAAGGAGAAAGGTGAAGTTTCCCTACAATCTCTGTATAGACGATCACCTTACCCACTTGTGCCCCAAACTTGTAGAAGCTGTGAGGATTTTATCTCTACTGCCCACTGTGTTGGCTAACCCCTTTCCACATAATCATTACATGGACTCAAGCTCCTCGAATGTAGGAAATGCGGCGAGTGAAAGTCAAAACCCAGCGGTGCAAGATGGTGATCGTCTATGCATCAATATGGTCAGGTCTCAGGTTAATGTAGCCACTCGGTCTCATGATTACAATTATTCATAGACTGTAGCTAGTCTACAGTATCCCCCTCTATCGGAGATGCCTTTATAGATCAAAACACCAAAGCTTCTACCCCATATTTTGAAAGGAGTACTCAAGTGCTCTACCCACAACCCTAATTCTAGAGCCGCCCAAAATTACTCTATTGTTGAGGATCTAGGTCAAACCCATTGTGTGATGTCAGATCTTGAAGTACTCCAAATGAGTGCTTCACAAAGGAATGCCTTGTTATCTACGTTAGGCGTTCTAGACCCATGTGGCTCTAAGGTTGTCAAGTTTGACGTCATGGATTTGAAGCCTCACTTTCCTTATCATGTGGCCTTTCATATCCATGTGAGTTACTCAAAGTATACCAACAAATGTATTGTCATTTATGAAGGCACTACAATGTGTGTGATGTCCCTGATTTGTTGGAAATCCCTTGGCTCTCTCACCCTTTCACAATATTTGACTATTTTGACTACTTTTGATGGTCATTCTTTCTACCCTCATGGTATTCTTCCTACCTTCCTGGTCCAATTAGGTGGGAAGACGGTGGAGGTGGATGTTTAGGTGGTTTATGTGCCCCTTGACTATAAATTGTTACTAGGATGTAACTGGACTTATTCTATGACTGTAGTTGTATCGTCCATCTTCTATACTCTAAGTTTTCCTCACGATTGGAAGATCATTACGATTGACTGGTTTTCCTTTGTGTATGTTATCCCCAATGCATTAGTTGGACCATTGATCCCCATGATCGACAATTCTCATCCGACAACTGAGAATATTGGTGTCAGAATGTATTCATCCCTTATGGGTACCTTTGATTTGGTGGCACCAATTCATCATATCTATTCCATGTCTAGTAGGTATGCTTCGTCAATGAGGTTCATTCCTTTCCACACTTCATATTTTAACAATCATTGGACCCTACCTTCCTTAGTTGTGTCTTTTGAAGGTCAGTCACATACTAGAATGGATATGCTATTGTCAGCAACAGAGATAGCGTATCAGGTTGTTCTTGACTCTTCTAATAGACGAGGAGGATCCTATTCTTAATCTTGTATGGTCCACTTCATCGTATTTCTCACATGAAAACCTTAATAATACTTTACCCTTGGATGAATAAATTGTAGAGGCCATGAATTGTTCTGACAGTCCATGGGAGGATATGCACCATCGCTCTTATTTCCTCCTAGATCTTGCTAGAATCGAACAAGATGATTTTAGGTCTAACTTGAGAGAGATAGTTGGTCACATCATAGTTAAACTTGATACACATGATATTTATGCCGAAGGAAACATGGTGAGTGTCTCTCATACCATCACAATCGATATCTCTCATATTCTTGGTATGGGTGAAAATGTCTATGTCGGTGTGGATTGTTCGCCGAAAGAAATTATGATCTACACCGAGCTCTTCAAATAATTTTGCAATGTATTCACTTGGTCATATGAAGAGATTCCAGGAATCGACCCTCGAATTGTCGAACATGAGATTAAAACCTACCTGGATGCCAAACATGTTCGACAACAACTTAGATTTGTCAATCCTAGGAAGGCCCCTACTATTAAGGTAGAGGTGGAAAAAATTGTTAATGTTTTCTTTATCTACCCAATTCTCTTGAATGAATGGGTATCCAATCTCGTTCCTATGAATAAGAGGCAAGGAACCATCCATGTATGAATGGATTTTTGAGACCTGAATAAGGCCTGTCATAAAGACAACTTCCAACACCCTTCATTGATCAGATTCTCGATGAGTGTGTAGGAAGCGAGGTATTTTATTTTATGGAATAATATTCAGGATAAAACCAAATCCAGATCAAGCCCAAGGATCAACATAAGATGACATTTATTTGTCCTTTGGGGTACTTTCGCATACTGAAGATGCCTTTCGGCCTTAAAAATGTCGAAGCCACCTTCCAACGAGCTATGACCTTCGTGTTTCATGATCTCAAGAACATAGTCGAATCCTATCTCAATGATCTTGCTGTTCACTCTCGCAAGAGAGTGGATCACTCCACCCACCTTCGGCTAGTTTTTTAAATCTGTTGCTATTACTGCATCTGTTTGAACCCTCATAAATGCATTTTTTGCGTTAGTTCAGGTCATCTTATAGGATTATTAGTCTCTGAGATTGGGATCATGGTGGATCCGCTAAAGGATGAGGCAATACTTCGATTTCCTCCCCCGTGCATTATTCGTCAACATAAAGTTTTACAAGGGAAATATAACTTTTTACGTTGGTTTATAGTAAACTATGCTAATATTACTAAGGGTTTCATGCATCTCTTGAAGAAGGACACTCCTTTTATCTGGGTTGAGAAAGCCCAAGAATCCTTCGATTCTCTAAATAAAGCCTTAGTATCGACACCTTTGTTGAAGCCTCTGAACTACAGTAGAAATTACTTTCTTTATATCGTCGCGTCCGAAGGGACAATTGGTATGTTTTTATCTCAGGATGATGATGAGCTCTGTAAGCATGTCATTTACTATATTAGGTAAAAATTAGTCAGCCCTAAACTCAAGTATTCTCATGTCGAGAAGCTAGCTTTGGCTTCTATTCATGTAGTTCAATGATTACGACACTATATATTGCTTTGAAAAACTATTGTGGTTGTCGATGTCAATACATTTAACCACATCCTTACTAGGTGTATCATAGGGGGGGGATATAATAAATGGATTTTCATATTGCAAGAATTTGATCTTGATTTTGCTTCCACAAAATCCAAGAAATCACTAGTTTTCATCGAGTTAATATCAAACTTTCGTTAGTTAGATGAGGATGTTATTCATTTTAATTATTTGTAGATGAACACATTTTCCTTGTTTCATCATCACACCCATGGTATGGTGATATTGCGATCTATCTACAAACCTTGAAGTTCCCTTCGCATCTTTAGAGAGATGATCGACCACATAAATGCTATCAAGCTAAGAACTTCCTTATCGTCAGTGGCACTTTGTATCACCGAGGAGTAGAAAATATCTTACATCATTACTTGAATCATGAAGAAGTTGAGTCTATTCTTAATGACTGTCATAGTGGGGCTTGTGGTCATCATCTATCCAGGCTTGCGACAACCCATAAAATTTTGTGAGATGGTTATTTTTTGTCATCTATTTTTAAATATTTTGTTGAATTGGTTAACAAGTGTCACCCCTGCCAAGTACTACGAAGATACTCTCACATCTAGCCCCTCTCCAGCCGGTCATTATCATCAGTCCCTTCACCAAGTGGGAGGTGGATTTTTTGGATTTCAAAACCAACTTCTACTTCGAGGAATCAACATATTAACGTCATTGTAGACTACTTTACGAAGTGGGTTGAGGTCATGCCTATAGTTAAATCCGATGGTAATACTGCTGCATTTTTCGTGTTCAATCAAATTATAGCCAGGTTTGGAATCCCAAGTGATATTGTCACTAATCATGGAATTCGCTTTCAGAATGAAATGATGGAAGAATTAGCTTAAAAAATGGGGTTTAGACATGGTCATTCTTCCCTTTACTACCCCTATAAAAATAGACAAGTAGAGGCCATGAACAAGTCTCTCAAGACCATTTTGCAGAAAACTGTCATCCAGAGAAAATTCGAATGACATATCATGCTTTACCCTGCTCTTTGGGCATACCAAACATCAGTTAAGACTTCCACCGGTTTTTCTCCTTTCCAGTTAGTACATGGTGTGGTATTGATCCTACCTATTGAATGTAAAATCCATTATCTTAGATTGGAAATTACGCTCCTACCTGACACTTCTTATCTTGAACAATGCCTTGTGCACCTAGAGAGTCTAGATGAGCAGTGTCAAGATGCCTCTATGACTATCAAAGTGAATAAACGATGTGTCAAGATCCAATATGATAAATTTGTTTGTCCTCGACTATACACTGAGGGTTACTTGGTCCTTTTGTATGACCAAGCCAAAGAATCTTTAGGGGCAGGCAAGTTCCAACCCATGTGGCATGGTCCCTATATTCTGCAATGTGTCTTAGAAAAATGAGCCTATAAATTAAAATATTATGAAGGGAATATGTTGGTTGAGACCAAGAATGGGATCTACTTGAAACGATACTACACTTGAGCCCCGAGATTGGGAATAACTCTTTGTATACGAATGTATTTTAGTGTATATATATTTTCCTCTTTTCATCTTCAGCTTGCTTATCAAGTTTTCCCTTGGTTAGAAGATGTCAATGGAGTCTTCGATCTACTTAGGATTTGCAAACGGGGCCAATCGTCATACACAGAACTTGGATTCTGTCGCTTGGATTTTTTACTCACCCGAGGGTCTATTGGTGTCTTCATATGGCATTTTCCTAGGGCCATCAATGAATAATGTGGCTGAATATAGTGTCATTATAGAGATTTTACGCGATGCCATTTCACATGGTATTAGTTATTTATAATTTCACCTGGACTCCCAGTTATTATTATGCCATTTGAATGACAGTTACCATGTGTGAGACCCTACTCTACTCTGACAATTCCTATGGGTACAAATTTTGGAACGGAATTTTGATTTTATTACTTATCATCACATACCTAGAATTTCTAACTATGTATCCGATGCATACGCTAATTCTGTTTTAGATTGTCATTTTTCACATAACTAAATCAAATAAAAGACATTCACCAATGTACACATTGTAATATAATTAAAGACGAAGATCATTGTTTTTTATATTTCCTCCCTCCAAAAAATATGGTGTTATAGTACAAAATTGGGGCTCACACCCTCAAAATACATATACGGTTGATCAATACAATAATCATGACATCTACACTTGTGGCACTAGATGTGTGTCATGATAACATAGTACGCAGTTTTTGAGATGCCAGAAGAGTTACACCCAATCATGAGGCACAACAACCACCTGTCATTGAATCACCTCCAGCAGATCCTCTACCTGAACCATAGGAATTCTTTGCGTCAAACTAGACAGGTTTACCTGCATGTTTTGAAGCACTCTCTTTGCATATCGTCCCAATGGCTCATCCCTTTGATGCCTCCTTCACTGTCGTGGAAGTCCAATTGGTTTTCACAGACCCACATCTTCATAACAAACATGTTTTAAATAGTAGTTGACATCATCCAAAAATACTTTTGTTTTCTTCTACAAAAAAAAAAAAAAAATTAAATATTCAAAAACCTTTTGCATACCTATGTCTCTGTAGGCAGAACCTGGTTGTAATGGCATGTCAATATCTCCTATGAAGTTTATCCCTACATAAGGGTAGTCCTCCAGAGCTATCACCTATCGACCCCACCAAAAGAAAAACTAGTCATTGTAGTGTGTAGGTACCCTACACCCCCCCAACTGCCTCATCACCTTGTCCCACTGTGCCATGGCTAGATCACAAAGTCCATGTGAAACAATATCAACTCTAGGGAGCAAGCCTGGAACCCACACAAATAAAATACTACATAGGATAGACGCGAACCCAAAGTTCCTCTTCCTACCATGTTTGCAGTCTATCAATTGGCTCTTCATGTTGGCTAGCAGTGAGGTGCACCAGTCGTTACCCATGGGTCACAAGAAATCCACTGAATAGAACATAAGTGGCCTTGATTCCTGATGCAACAAGGCCAACCCTGTGATTTGTGTCAACACTAGAACAACGATATTGAGACTCAGATTGTTGATCACTCTGATCAAGAATTGGCTCCCTACATTCTCTGTCCCTACAATGCAATGAGTGTCTATTTAGTCCTCCATGTTCATACCACTACAAAATCCCTAGGATTTGAGGTTCACGACCTCACCCCGACATGAAAATCCTGTAAAAACTTATATGTCCTCAACTTCAATCCTCAATGGTTTCCCATTGAGTTTGAAAGTCTCTATATCTGGATCCCATTAGTTCACCAACATATAGAATAGTCTCACCTGAACCCTCATGCATTTGAGAGCCCAAACTTTATATATCCCAAATCTTCTTAATTCCATTTGGGCCCCTTGAGCATCAACCTCTTCATGCTCTCTTTCTCTCCACTCTAGCACCATCCTACAAGTTTAAAACCAATTTTTTTAGTCAGTAACATTTTTAAAATACAATCCACATACTTGTATGTGAGCTATAGCTTACAGAGTTGTGTGTAGGGATACATATACGCGGTCTATTTTGATAACATTCATGTATATGGATGCATGTACGCGACCCGATGAACTACAACCCACGTACACTCTGTTTTCTAATTTTCATTTTGAAATACTAAAAAAAGGAAGCCTAATTGCAAATACCAATCCACTAGAAATGAAGATAAGAGCAAGATGACTTACTTGGTCTAGATGGTTTTCAATTCCATCACTCGTGGCTCCTGCAATCCGCAGTTGAAGTTGGAGGGAAACTTGGTCCAAAATGCACTATTTGGGTAAAAAATACAAATGGTATAGTAAAATTGGTTATTTTCACTGTTTATAGAAACATATTTACCCACTTTGCATAGTTTTGCTAATATTTTGGCCTAATGGACTAATAAAGCAGTGGATGCAGTTGGTTTTGGTTGTTTTATCCAAGGATTCTTACGTTTTGTAGTGCCATGTCGCATGTTCATAACTTTGGCAGGTATTTTTGTTGACCAACATATAGGATAGGCCATCACTCCATTTTGCACATTTGCATTATCCTATTACTGCAATTTGTATGCCTTAGGTACAAACCCATTTAGTAGCAACATGAAACCTTCTTTCTGCAACTAGAAGTGTCATTATTGAATGGTAGAGACTAACCAAACATGGGTGCCCTATTTAGAACCTATGTGGCATTCAGTGGCCATGCAAATATTTTTTACTATAAGATTGGAAGTTCCTTATAGATAATATATGACTTTGCATTTGAACCTCATTTCTTACTCATAGGCATGTTGACCTATACCTAGAGGGACTCCCACTGAGTCTAGTTTAAGATCTTTTCTGACTCTCTCAAAAAGAGAAAATATTTTCGAGTGAACTTGTCTCTTTCACACTCATAAATTGGATTTGAAAGGACGTTTATTTTGGTGTAAGATTAACCCTTTTTCAAACCAAGTAGACTAAATTTATGAGAAAGGACATTCTTTGGCGTTAAGTTGTAATTGCATCTCATTCTCTTTCTTGTAGTATGGAACCTATTGTCAATTCTCTCTTTCGCATTATAATCCTATCACCTCAGCAGTTTGCATCATCGACCAAGCAGATCCTTGTTTATATCCTTTACATCTTGACACCCTATACCCCACAAGGAAATATTCCCCTGAGTGTCCATATCCTGCATGCACCTCCTTACATTGAGCATAAGCATGTTCCACTGTTGGAACTATTATCACACAATTTTTACTTTCCCCAAAAGCCCAATGCAAGTGGGTACAAAATTTGTGTAACTGGGAATAACCTATTGCTGTCACCTTAATAGGAGATCCCTTTCTATTTAGGAGTATGTTTAAGCTACCCGAGGAGGAGATGTCCTCGGTGACCTAGGGGTTTGAGAAGGCTAATGAAAATAGTCACAAGGAAACCCTTCCCCTCTCACAGATCAATCTAATAAGAGGTTTCTTTTATATCTTAAATATAAAGAAAATAAATGATATTGCGTACCTGCCCAAAACAAGACAACAAGGAAAACGAGGCACTTTCCAGGTACCAAATGATTGTTGGTACTTCATAAGACAATAAACCTTTGTAAAATAAGCTATCTGATTATGAATTTGTAGCAATGCATCAATTTATAACAGAAATTAATATCTTATAACAATCACAATATTCAATCCTTGAAATTGCTTGAAAAGAAGATCATAAAAAGTGACTTTAACTAGGCAAATTGATAGTAATTGTCACAAGCAAAATTAGCAATTATAGACTAGATTTTAATGTCACTTTTGGAGATATTTTACTGCAGTTAGATGGCTGTAGCTATATTTTTAAAAATCAATAAGTTTAAGTGGTCAAAAGTGCAAGAAAACCACACACAAAACTAGCACTTACCTAGTAGATTCACTAGCAATTGTCACAATTGGACTTTGATTGGTTCTAGTGTGAGTTATGTATCTAAATATTCCAAATTAATGTATGTTTAGATGGATGTAGAAATTTTTTTCTACAGCAGCAAGTTAGCTTAGAAATTAGTCTAATTTAGGGTTAGAAAGAGTTAGTAAAGAGTTCAAGGATAAGAGTATAAGTGTTTGTTTGCTCAATCACCACTTGTAAGAGGTAGTCTAGTGACTTTCTAGGTTAAATGGAGTCACTTATGGAAGCAACAAATTCTTAAAGGAAAGACAAAAAATGATTATAACATGTTAAGGTATGGAGAGGACAAAAGAGGTGTCGGTATCCCAAGGCCTCAAAAATCCTTTTCCAAGAGAAAATTGCTAGAAAGTAACAAGGGTTAGGCCCTAGCAATTTTCTCTTTCCTTGAAAAAAATGTAATAAATTATGCAATTGCAAATGGAAGTAGGGTTACTAGAGTGCTACAATGGTAGGGCTATAGTATCTACTTCAAATTAGGTTCCTTTCAAGAGATTTTAACACATGGAATATTATAGGGAAAAAGATGACAACACATGTCATTCCCCTAGGGTTTCAAGCTAGCAATTTCATAATCTTAGACATGAAACAAGTAAAAAATAACCATAGATTTCATTCACAATAAATAAATGCATAATTTACACTTACTTCACCAAGAATAATCTAGCAAATCACCCTAGTTGAAGATACTCCACAAGAACATATCCAAAATGCACCAAACATTGCCTCCTTCAAGAAGTACAAACCACTAGTTTCAGCCAAATACACTTAAGTAAGGCCGAATTTCAGACCTCACACTTGTGTGAGTGAAAGATTATGAAAAAATGAGAGTCTTAACTCTCTATTTATACAATATGAATGACCTTTAATCACATTTTAGGTTAAAAAAGGATGACATGGCCAATTTACATCAAAAATCCAATTTTACATAAAATTAACAATTCCAAACCCTAATTTTCCTTTAGGGATGATGTCATTCCCCTCCTATGGTGAAGTTATGGCCCATCATGGAACTCTAGGCCTCATAAATGAGAAGTTGGGCCTATAAAGGCCTAAAAAAAAGCCACATGTGCCAACCAAGCCATTCTCATGCCAAAACCCTAACTAGATGATGTCAAGGCTCCATATGATGAAATCAAGCGCTTTCAAGGACCAAATTCATTGTGTAAGGGAAAGATCCCTCTAGGTCTAGGATTTCCAAAGTGTCTCTGGTGGAACGTCCTCCTTTTATCTGGTGCAAGCCTTTGGTATCCCTATGCCCCTAGTTGGGGTCATAACATCCATCTAGTGGGATTTTAGTCCCATGGAGGTCCAAAATAAAAGTATCCCCATATGTAATTGTCCATCGAGCATGGTCCTTCAACAACAACAAGTACATCATCCATGGTCTCATAAGTTGCAGGGATCATAGAAATGTCAATCACATATAATACTCAAGTTACCCAAACATGTGCATCAAACCCCCCCTTTACTCAGACAAATGCTCAAAGACATTATGCTATTTGATAGGCCAAGTTTGGGGAGGGTCTCATGACATCCTATTGGGATAATACTCCTCATATGTGGGGTGTTTCCTAGGTTAAGACCAATCTAGGTCATGTAAATGTATGAGATGGTGTAGGGAATGTTTGGACAAGGGGTGTAGTGATGAAAAGGTAATGTAGGTCATACCTGTGGGTGCCTCTATAGAGGCTGGGTTGCACCTTGTCATGGATTCCATTTGTTTCCTACCCCATTCAATTCCGTTTACTATTTTTCTTATTGTTGTTTTTTTCAAGAGATTAGTTGGAGGACATTTTCCTGGCGTGGTCACTAGTGGTGACAGCATTACCGACAAGAATTTCATGGAAATGAGAAGGTTGGTTCGTGATGAGACCTCCTTTATCTTGGCCATGCCACCAAGAGACACTACCCTGGTTTGGTAACTAGATGGATGGAAGTGTCATACCACTACATTCCCATGGACCTAATAGGTTGGCTCATGACGAGACCTCCTATCCACCAATAATATCTTGAGCCCTATTTTATTTTAGGGATCCCCTTTTCTTTCTGAGAATCCTTTTATTGTTTTCTTGGGAATCCCTAGGTGAAGCATCTCCAGGATTCATTTTGTATTTTAAATGTTTCCATCTACTTTTACCCTCTGGGCCTTTATCCCCTTCTTTGCACAAGGAAAGGTACAACCCTTACTAGCTTGGCAAACCCAATGCCCAAACCCACATAGGGGAAAGATGAGAGGGGTAAGGATGGAAAGTGGTAATTATGGAAGGAATTGACGATAACCTTTCATAGACCCACCCAATGGAAATTCATCCCTAAGGGAACCAACTTACTAGGGTACTCTTTCACCCCCCCCAGTTATGGACAAGTTGAGGAGCATAATTTCCAAGCTAACATAATGAAACAAAAGAGAATTCAATTCACATATTCAAATGTTTTTAGAATCATAGTGACACATACAATGATACTCAGACTCATTACTCATGGAGAAAGACCCACTGCGACTTCAAAACCAGGCTGATGGGATGGATATTGTTGTTGTAGATAGATAGTAGGTACTGAAGAAAATATGGGCCCTCCAAGGCCAATATCAAGTCATATGTCTCTCGATACTCCATGTCTAGGACCTGTGGGCCTCAATACATAATCTCCTTAATTATCCCTAGGATAGATGATAACATCTGGCTCCAACTCGGGGACATGTGATTACCGTAGAGCACATGAGAACCTCAACATATCTAGCATGACCTGTGATCTCCTATATTTTAAACAAAATGATTAGTAATCTTTTGGGGTGGTGATATCACCCCTGGCTCATATATGATACAATAAAATGAAAGTAAGAAATCATATATGCAAATGGAAATGAAATTACAACTACACTACTCTAGCATGATATGCAGATGGTATATACAATGAATGAAAATGCCTACCTACTTACCTATTGGTTGAATGTTAGGTGTAATCAAATAGCGAGTGAAACCATCCTAGCAATGTCTCATAACACCTACCCCTGTGCTTCATCATAAACCAAAACAATGATAAGTCAAGCACAAAAATAACATGAGTTAGAAAATGTATTATATTATCGGAAGTCATAAATTCTAGCTCATGGAGGTGGGAGGGAGGGAAACAATTATGCCAATTCACACTCTTAGGAAAGTTTTCAATCCATGTTAGAATGGGATCATGAAAAATCAAAGATTCAAAAGTCCGACTCAAAGAGTTTGAAAGTTGGCTACCTTGGACATCTTCACATCCTAAAGTCTGGGACGTGACTAGTAGGAACCTAGAGCATGATTGTCAATTTAAGGGAAGGTTGAAAGACTGAGATAATAAACTTCTTCTTAAGGTATTAAAACTACCTTTGAATTAAAAACTTAGGCTTTTCCATGGAGAAAATTCAAGACAAGGGATATGTTTCCCAACTACACCCTCAGTGACATAGTGAGGTAAAGTAATCTAAGGGGGTTGGAGAACCTTGTCACAAGTACCATGCTTTTGGAAAGAAATGTCCTCACATATATCAACATCTGAGTACAATGGTGGTTGATAAAATTCTACATAGAATAAATCCAAGTTCTCAAATGAATACTCATCAAAATCCTCAAGGTATGACCAAAAATCATCAAGAAAAAATAGAAGTAGGTCACCCCTGGAGATGTCCATAACTATATCATTTCCTTGTTGCCAAATGTCAAAATCATTAGTAACCTCATATTATACTTGTAAAGGAAACATTTGGAAATGTCCTTCCATATCATAAATGGTATCTTCATTAGAACCAATCACATCCCACTTACATCTTCCAACATGTATGAACTCATCAATATTATCTAAAATGTCACTATTTTTATCATAACATGAGGGATTTAATGCATCCAAGGGCTTCTCTATTACTTCTTCACTTTCCAAATCATAAAAAAAAGCATCATCAAAATCTTGGAAAGGGAAATAACTTACCGTGTTCACTTCTTGTTATGCAGGAGCATCAATGGCTAGGATGGATTCATTAAATGGAAGAGGGTCCAATACATCATCACCGAGACTGTTATCGGACTAATCGATAGGTGCAGACACTAACAGATCTCCCTAGATCCACCTGGATCTAGAACAAAACAGGAAAGGACATGACTCTTTCCCTAAGTTATGACCGTTGAATTAGCTAATAGAAAGGAACAAATAACATACCTTTGTATCGCTTCCTAGGGTCTTTGTTTCTCTCGCTTCACTCTGGTGCTCTTGTGAGGTCAAGACCAACACAACACAAACCAGCCAAAGTGAAGATAGAAAAATATATTCAACTGTCAACTTATGTGTATGATCAAGGAATTACGCAATAAAGTGAGAATGACTTTATGGGAAAAGGACATGCCACTGTATCATATTAATCGAAAGTAGAAGATACAACCTGATCGCCTTGATGTCGCAAGCTTCCTTTCGGTGGCTCTTGGCTCCAATACACACACTTGCTCGATCCTTGTATGAAGAAGATCAAATCCTCTTGATAGACTTGCTAGAGTCTCCAAGCTCTTGTTCAAGCTAGGTCCTTCACACAAATCTTTCACCAATTCTCCAATGAATCTTGCTTAACCTTTTCCATGAGAATTCCATCAATATATAGGAGAGAATGAGATGGTTACTTGGATAAGAATGATCCCACAATATCATGGAAACCAATAAAAGGATAACCATTCGAATGCCAACCCATTCTTATAGAATATTCCCTTCTAGAACCATCGAGACTTCATCTTTTTCCAAGGTTTAGAACAAGTTCGCACCCTAGCTATGTATAACAATGCGAGAAGTTCGCACCCTAGCTTAAGGAAGCCTATGAGAATGGGTCATTCTCACACCCTAGGATATTAGAAACCTGTGAACTCTCTTCAAAAGTAAGTTTTCTGGGAAGAGATGAATGTCACTTTTCTCAGGAGAAAGTTCTTATGAGGAGCCTGAGTACACCATCATCAATACACCATCAAGATTGACCAAAATCATGGGTAACAATGCCCCCCAAAGTATGAGGCCGGAACCGGTGACAGCCGAAATACTTTGTAAACTACATGTGTGTGTCGGAAACCAAGAGCACACCTAATCAGAAACCTACGAACAACCAAGCATCTGCAAAATATCAAATATACTAATTCGGAGGTAGGCATTCCCATACTCAAATAACAGACGGATGACATTATAGACATTGGTCATGGCCACCAATCATACACTATGGATCCATGCCGTCAAAATATAGCATAGCCACTAGGAATACATTGTGTATCTATGCGAGAAAATTGAAATTGAGACGACATAGCCACGAGACATACAAAGTTTATCTATGTGTCGCAAATTATACATATTCCATCGCAACCTAGACAAAGAGATGATATCCAGGGTCTTCAATCTTGTCACCCAAAAGTACGAATCTGACGATGTGATTACATGTGTTGAAGTCGAACATGGAAAAAACCACTTGATTACCAGTCATTGATGAAACCGCTAACAAGTGTGAGGGAAATCACCATTAATGTCAATGACTCCTAAGGTACTCTAGTACAATCCATCAAGTGTGAATGAATGAGTTGAAGTTGAACATTCGACGGAATCTTTTGATCAGGGGTCAATGATGTAAACCCACTGTCAAAAGCGAGGAAACCTGCCATTGAGGCATGCAAGTTCCAAGGTACCACATAATTTCTAAGTCTTGTTTCCAGACAATGAGCTAAAGTCGACGGAACAAAACTTGTCACAGGAGGGCCTTGATGTATCCCCCATCAATGACACGAAATGAGTAACATATTTTGAAGGTGAAACAGAGTATGATGTAAGTTGGACCGGACACAAGGAAGGTAGACACAGAGAGAATGGACAACTGTAGATGGACAAATCAATAGAGGTTTCAGATGAACTTCTCTTGAACATATGAATGACATGACCAATGATTTGGCAGCATTGACTCAGAGACGACACAGGGTATGACCTTGTAGCAAATCAAATGAGAGACAAATGAATTTCCCAAACCAGCTTCAAATATAATGAATAGGGGGTGTCATGTTCAAGAGAGACACTTACTGCCAATCAATATAAAGACGAGAACATATCCCTTTCCCAAATTTCCCCCCACCATTTCTGGCAAGTACCTCTTTATTTTTACACAAGGTTGAGGAGGATAACATATGCTTGTTGATATAAGCTTATCCTTCGGATAAGTCCTTTGGAGTATGTTTAACGAACCCTAGGAAGGAGTGGTTCGATCCCATTATGGGTCTGTCGATGTTTGTTTAACGAGTCCAAAGATAGAAAACTCGAAAGTTTTTCATCATTATAGAGTCTGGAAAAACACTTAAAAGAGAACTCTCTCAGTTCCTTTTTTGTAAAATAGTCTGATGAGACCGAAAAAGAGATAAATTATTGCCCACCATTGCCACTTTGAGAAACTGTGGTCTTCTGAAGTACTTTTGTATCTCGGGCATGAGGGTCCAAATCAGGTTATTGGAGTACCATGTGCATATGTGGGATCCCGATTAGCAAGTATTTCATGTAGGGGTCCACACATTGTCCTTGGATATTGAGGACATTTACTTCTTGACAGGATTATCACGGCGTGGGTACCACATGAGCCTCTGATGCAGGAACGCTCCTCTGGCATGTCCTCTCACAGGATCTTCTCCTTTCTCTCAGCCCGAAGCACACTAACCGGTCCTTCTATTTCCCTATCAGGAAATCTACACCCACAAAACTCTTCACGTGATCCCCCCTCTTTACTTATCGGGGAATCGGACTTCGCGGTATCCCGAGGTCAATGGTCGAGCGCTAGTGTTTTGAATCCCCGACCCCCGATGCAAGTCAACGCTGACCCTTCCTTTGCCTGTAGGGACCTTTCCTATCGTGATTTCGCTACTCGCGATATCAAGAAATTCGGTTCTCCGACTCCCAATGCCCGATACACCGAAACTCCGACGCATGCATGAGTTGTCCCTTGAACTTCCCGTCACTTCTATCAGGATTTCGGACTTCGCGAGATCATGAATCCTGATGTCAATGGTTCGGCACTTCTCGTTGTGAAACCCCGATAACTTGTGCCACCTATCTTACACTTCGACTCTTGTGGTCCCACACTGCTCTACCCCTTCGTGATATCGGGTTTCGCGATTCCAAATTGCAAGAGTATCCTGTCCTCAAAACCTCCGATACTCTGAACCTCGACTTCTTCAGATCTTCTGACACGCGCCCCAAATGATGGGTGGTTCAGCTCAAACCTCAGACTTCACCTAAACGCAAATTCTAACCACTACACTTGTATGAACCCCGATGACCAAATCTCCAATTGAGCGACCAACTAGCACGTGTCTTACCTGAGATCCATGACTATGATCCTTGGATTTTGCAAGACTCAAAGAGTCTCGAGCTTTTGACTTCTGAACCTCTGATATATTGATGAATCTTGGTTCCTGCCACCTGTCCCAATAGATGGACAACTCTTAGCTCATCGGGATATCGTGTTTCATGATTTCACGATTCCTGTTGCTATATTTATGGGACTTCAACCCATGAAACCCCGATGCACGATGTACGTGTAGATCCAATGGCCCTGATCGACTTGGATCAATATCTCTCCCCCTCCTAATCTTTTATCCTTTAGGAAATATGACGTTGTATCTCCCTTGCACCTCCACAAGATCCCACGACCCATGGAGATTCGCAGTTTCTCCTCAGAGAATACCGACCGTCTATCTTTCCCAATGAATTCTATGAAGTGAACCAAGTATTCCTCCATGAGGAACTATCCACCTACGTTCACACTTGCAACACTTCTTACGAACTCCCAATCACAACTTCCCTACACAATTCTTCAGCAGAATTCGAAGGCCTATCCTTCCTGAGCTTTCTCACGACTCTGAGTCTTAGAGAAAATTCTTGCGCGCACTCCTTGCGGAAACTCTCAGACACTTCCAAGTGATGAATACCTTCGACTCTGCGCACTCCTGCAGCAACAGTCCTTCTATGCTTCTCTCAGATTCACAACCGAGACTTTCCTTAGCCTGCACACTCCTTGCACGACTCCTGTGCCCCAAATGCACTTTTGGGTGAATGAGAACAAGGGTTAAACTATCTGAGCCTTCTGTCAACGCACTCCTTGTGGACAACTTCAACTGCACTCCTTGCAGGAATCCTTGCTCAGATAGAGAAACAATTGAAACTCATTTCTCCTACTTCCTTTCTTAGATTTCAAACACTCAACAAGAAATCATTCATTCATAGCATGTAAAGCAAATGCATAACAGGAAGTAAATACGCATGAGCATAACATTCAACATACATACACAGAGAACAAACACAAAACCATGGATTTGAATTAAACTCTTATATTAATTCAAGCTCTGTACATGGGTGTTCTTCCACAACTCTCTGCTTCTCTTTTTCTCAATGCTCAGAGTTATGTTACAATGCACAATGAGGGTGTCTATATATCGTTTCCCTCTTTCTTTCTAAGACTGTCTAATCTAATATTAAATTCTATCTACCTATTTCATCTCAACATAAATGCCCTTATCTACTTTAGATGAGAGCCGGGCGCTCAAGGTCTGATTACAATATACAAGTGTGCCTCATCTTAATGGCTCATTTAAGATGGCGCATCAATTCTCAAGGTGATTTCAAAATTCGTGTTGGCTTGTCCAATTGTCCACTTGCATTCTGCGCTGGCTCGCTTGTCATGAAAGATGCTCCTGCATCATACTCCCTCGCTTGAAAAATCTTCATGGGCTCCTTTCCATGAGCTCCTGCACGGTATGTCCTTGCTTCTGTATCTCTGCTTTAGTCTCCTAGCTGGCATCTTCAACTGGATGGCCTTTCCACTTGATCAAATATTCAAAATATTCTTTCCTTCTGGTCTTCTTACCCACTCGGTTATCCAGTATACGCTCCATTTGTGGCTTATCTGCAACTGGCATCTTCTTTTTCCATTGAACCTCTAATTTTTCATCACTTCTAGTCTTTGTTTCCCCAGCTCTGTATGGGTATAAATATGAGATATTGAATATCGGAGATATTCCGATCCCATCGGGTAATTCAATCTCATAAGTATTTTCTCCAATTTTCTTCAAGACCTTGCAGGGTCCAATTTTCTTCATCTTCAATTTATTATATGTTCCTCTCGGGAACCTTTCCTTTCTCAAATATGCCAGAATTAAGTCACCAAAGTCAAATTGAAGTTGTCTTCTATGCTGATCGGCTCTCCTCTTGTACTCCTGACTTGAATTCAACAACCCCTCCTTCACCTGGCTGTGAAGTTCTTTCATCGCCTCTACGAAGTCTTCCGCACTAGCGCTCCTAGTCACAGTTTGTTCTGAATCCCTCAATTCAGAAATTCCCCTCAATTGCATGCCATAAACAACTTGAAATGGACTCTATCCTGTACTCCTATTCACTGAGTCATTATATGCAAACTCTGCCTGCGACAATATATTGTCCCAACTGCTATGGTGCTCTGTCACCAAGCTTCTCAGCAAATCTCCTAGACTTATGTTTACCACTTCTGTCTGTCCATCCATCTACAGATGATAAGCTAAACTAAACAACAAGTTAGTTCCCAGCTTCTTCCATAAGGTTCTCTAGAAATGAACTATGAACTTTGTATCTCTGTCCGAAACTATACTCCTTGGTAAGCCGTGAAGTCGAATGACTTCTTTGAAAAAAAGGTTCACGATGTGAGTCGCGTCACTGGTTTTCTGACATGGGATAAAATGTGTCATCTTGGAAAATCTATCCACCACCACAAAGATTGAATCACAACCTCTTTGTGTTCTTGGCAACCCCAATATAAAATCCATGCTAATTGCATCCCACGGCCTCTCTGGTATGGGAAATGGTTGATAGAATCCTGGATTCTACTTCCTTCCCTTCGAATGCTAGCAAATTCTACACTTGTCTACAAATCCCTTGACCTCTGATCACATCCCTGGCCAAAAGTATGACTCGCTCAACTTTGCAAATGTTTTTTCATGACCGAAGTGTCTGGCGAATCCTCCGATCTGTTTCTCCTTCAGCAAGTTCTCCCTCATGGAACAATTTGGAATACATAGTTGATTGCCTTTAAACAACAATCCTTCTTGGATCATGTATTCGGCCCACTGGCTTCTATCTCTGAGAACTAGATTCTCAGTTTCTTCATACGCTTCCTTGAAATCCTGATCATCTGCATACATGTTCCTGATATCATCAAAACCCAATGTTTTGACTTTGAATTCCTGCAACAACAAACACTTCCTGCTCAAAGCATCAACAACTTTGTTAGCAGTACTAGAAATATGTTTAATCAAAAATGTAAAATTCTTCATGTATTCAACCCACTTAACATGCCTCTGATTCAACTTCTCCTGTTGAGTCACAAATTGCAATGCGTGGTTATCACTACACAAAACAAATTCCTTTGGAATCAAATAGTGCCTCCACTTTTTCAATGCTTGAATGATGGCATAAAATTACGTATCATATGTGGAATACTTCACCTTCGCTTCATTCTGCTGCTCACTGAAATATGCAATTGGCCTGCCATCTTGACTTAAGACCGCCCCAATTGCAAACCCACTTGCATCACATTTCACTTGAAATGTTTTTTGAAAATATGGTAACACCAGAACTGGTTGTTCTGTGATCTTCCATTTCAACAAATTGAAACTTTTCTCAGCCTCTTCAGTCCAGTGAAAAGATTTATGTCTTTTATTCACTGTATCCATCATTGTTGCGCTGATTCTGCTGAAATTCCTAATGAATTTTCGGTAGAAACTAGCCAATCCGTGAAAAATTCTCACCTCAAAGACATTCTTTGGTGATGGCCAATTCTTGATCACTTCCACCTTATCTAGATCCATCCTCAACTCATTTTCCAAAATAACAATCCCCAAGTAGATGAGTTCTGTCTTCATGAATGAGGATTTTTTCATGTTTATCAATAACTTCTCTTGCTGTAATCTCTGCATCACTGTAGCCAAATGCTCCAGATGCTCCGTTGCTGTTTTACTGAAAACCAGTATGTCATCCAAATACACGATGAAAAATTTCCCGATGAACTCCTTCAGGAATTCGTTCATCAACCTCATGAAGGTACTTGGCGCATTTGTTAATCCAAATGGCATAACAAGCCATTCATACAACCCTTCATTGGGTTTGAATGTTGTCTTCCATTCATTACTCTCTCTCATGCAAATCTGGTGATATCCACTCTTCAAGTCAATCTTCGAAAAAAAAAATTCTCCACTTAAGCAATCCATCAAATCATCCATTCTCAGCAATGGAAATCTGTACCTGATGGTTATCTTGTTGATCGCCCTTGATTCAGTACACATCCTCCAGCCTCCATATTTCTTTGGACTGAGTACGGTTGGAACAACACATGGAATCAAGATTTCCCTGACCAAACCTTTATCCAACAACTCCTGGAATTGTCTTTTGACCTCTTCATTCTCCTGTGGCATCAATCTATACGCTGCTTTGTTTGGAAAACTGGCTCCTGGTATGAGATCGATGTGATGACTCACACTTCTCATCGGTGGCAACGAACGAGGTAATTCGTCCACTACTATGTCGGCGAACTCTTCCAACAGTTCCTAAACCTCCTCTGGTAAATCATCCACTCTTGTGCTAGTCAAAACAATCTTCGGCTTCCTGACCACAATGAACTGTGGATCCTCCTTCTTCTTAACCTCTGTAAGAAGTTCTTTCCCACTCATGAGAAGTATTGTGTTGCTTACTTCCAGTTTCACCTCCTTATCCTTGATTGGAGGCAACACGTGTGTCCTCCCGTTCTTTTCTAAGGTATATGTATTCATCCTCCCATCATGAATCACATTTCTGTCATATTGCCATGGTCTACCCAGCAATAGATGACAAACATCCATAGGAATAAAATCACATAATACCTTATCATTATATCCTCCTATCTTAAATTCAACCAAGCACTATTTGGTGACATTTACCTGATGTCCTTTTTGTAGCCACGAAACCTTATATGGACTTGGGTGATCATTCGTCTCCAACTCCAGCCTTTCTACCATCTCTGTTGAAATGAGATTGTCCGTGCTACCACTGTCCACAATGACCTTGCATGCCCAAACCTTGGTATTGCAAGTTGTTATGAAAAGTTTGGTCCTTTGGACTTAACTTTCCACTTCTTTCTCTGGTGTCAGAATAACTTTTCGCATCATCAGTGACCTTCCGCCTTCAGCGTCTTTCGCTTCAACATCCCACCTCTGCACTTCGGTGATGTGAGCTTCTCCACTGTCCTTCTTTTTCTCTGGACACTCGAATGACTTGTGCCCATTTTTTCCACATGTGAAGCATGTGATTACTCCACCTCTTCCTCTTCCTCTACCTCTGGTACGAGGAAACCTATTATTATCATCATATCCTCCTCTTTTCTTAGTATGCTTTTATCTTTGCTCAGCGTATTGCCCTCGCTGTGAACTTCCACCTCTCTTTGTTGTTGGTCACTATAATTGCTTAATTAATTTCAAACAACCAAGTGAAACATAAATTATCAACCCAGGGAAGTCTTTTGTTTCAAAGATAGTTGCGCACTATATATGCTCAAT
>JZKD02S1654102.1:633917-648987 GCA_000966675.3 Picea glauca | reverse complement strand
CAACAGAGAATTAGAAGGAAAAGTATAAGTAAGAGGTTGGGGTGCACCTATTACTCATTCTGGTTTTGGATTAGCATTTGCTATTGCTCTTGAGCATTCAGTTTGGGGGTTTTTTTTGTACAAACCCTTGAGAGAAACTCAGTGGTGAAATATCCACTCACCTTGTTCAACAGCTTGGTCTCGGGGATGAAAGACTCCTCCACACCATTCTAGTCTCAGGGCCAGTTTATCGAGGGAGGTTTGATCCAGCTTATCCTGAGGGCCTAGGTCCATTTCGACAGTTGGGTTTTGCTTGCAGGGGAATGAACATCAGTGTGATGGATTTTCTGGAGGGTTATCATCATTCTATATTTGTCTGCAGATTGGGACGTCTCGGAGCCATAGGGGACATCATGTGATTCAGTAAAACTCAGATCTAGGGAGATCTGCTTGAGATCTGAGCCCGAAACTTCTCCCACAGGATTCTCATAGCCCGATCTATATTCTTGGATATTTTCAGAGCATTTGGAGGCCTCCTTCATCAGGGTAGAACCTGCTAGGGTTTCAGTCATCCAGTGGGGCACACCGTTCAGTGGAGATTTCAAATCTACAATGATTGAGAGGGATCTTGGAGATTTGGGCACCTGGGTTGTTCTTACCATCACCCGATCTATATTCTTGGAAAGTTTCAGATCATTTGGAGATCTCCTTCATCAGAGTCAAACTAGCTAGGGTTTCAGTCATCCAGTGGGGCACACCATTCAGTGGAGAATTCAGATCTACGGAGTTTGAGAGTAGATTTGGGAATTTGGACATCTAGGTTTTCCTTGCAGTTGCCCGATCTATCATTTGGCATATTTCTCGGGATGATTGGACACTTTTGGTAGCAGGGCAGAATTATTCAGGGCTTCAACATTCGAGCAGGACGTGGCACTTTCTAGCTTGGAGGTTGAGCATTAGTACGACTCAGATCTGCTTGATTTAGTCTTCATTGTGTATCCAGCCTTTGGAGGCTCATTTTGTATTGTCGGGAGCATTTTGTAGCATCTCATATCTATTGCTTGTACGACCATCTGAGGTTTATGCCATATCGAGCATCTATTGAATTGATCTTACATTGCTCATAATAAAGAGGTCAGATCTTTGCTTGTGCTTCTACATCTTGAATATATTGTGATCTCCATGTGTTGATGAATCTTGTATGCATTTAAAAACTCAGTAAATTAGTAGTAGTTAGTGATTCCAAGAAAGAATTTGGCTTGGGATCATTACAAGCTATTGTAAACGAGTGACAATCTTACGAAGAAAAAATGTATGGTCAACTTTGGTAAACAAGCAACACTCGCTAGTAAATAAAATCTAGGAAACAACACCAACCAAACAAGACCTTCTAATTCTGAAGTTACTAGTTGGTGATGAAATCCAATGTCACAACAATGAGATGAGAAGGGGCTAGGATAGGGTGGAAAAGTTACGCTGATGACCTGCTTAATGGACTTACACCCTAGCGTAAGCTCCCACACATAATCGTGGGTATACCCTCCAAGGAGCCCAAGTGAATTTGGCCAACATCGATTCCAGGTACCATGAAGAATTTCCCCTTTATAGTCACCTTGTATAAGACCCTAGAAAGATAGGCCACTAAGGTTACCACCGACAACAATAAAGACTGGGGGGACAGTTGACAGTCCGATCCACATGCAAGGGCAGGGTATCTAGCCTAAAATCAACTCAAAAGGCTTCCACTCATCATTGTGGGTATACCTCAAGTGATCCCTGTAATATGTGAAATCTCTACACTAATATCAACAAAACAAGGTGAGTAACTCTATCAATATCAATGCGACCTCGTGTTTGACCCTTGTGTGAGAAGGGCTTCCTAGGAAAAAATGTTGTAAATGGAATTTGACACTCCTTAACACAAGATGCTATTGTGTGTTTTGTGATTTGGAGAGTGTATCTCTCTTCCTATTCAAAATCTCTAGCCTAGCTAAATGTTGGTGTAATAGAGCCCTAGAAAAGAGTTACTAGTTAAATTTTACGATTGCGCAATGTTATTAAGAGTTGTTGTTACTCAAAGGAAACAGAGATGAAACTGATGTTGTATAAGACTCTGACCCAACGATGCATGGATAAGAATGAAATATATATCAATTTCCATTCAATGAATCCTATGTATGGGAGGGAAAGAGAAGTTTTCATATCAATATTGAACTACAATACACAATTCCCTTTAAAATGCAATTGCAACGAATGACACAAAAATTACAATTCTCTATTGTTTCTTTTTCAATAATTTCAATAATTGATTTTCAATACTTTCGAAGATGAAAATGCTTTTGAAATAAAAAATTTGTTCACTTTTCAAAAGGGACCTACACCATGATGGTGAGAATGAAGAAAACCAAAAGCTAATGAACAAGCAATAGACAAAAACCCAAACCAATCTTTCAATGGAAACAAAAACAACAAGCAAACCAAACTAGTCTTTTCAATTACATAAGAAAAGTGATCTTTCAAAGAATAAGCAAATGATAAAGACAAAGGAACTCAACTTTCAACCAATCACCAGTCCTTAACCAAACAAGCACACTCAGATTCCAAAATCAGAGAGTATATCTTGGCAGAAAAAGTCAAGAAACAAAAGTCAAGAAAAAAGTGACTGGAAGAGCCTTTGAAATCCTAAGACTGTTCGTGCACAAAAATGAAGACAAGAAAAACATCAACCAATGGTCCAAGAAACTCTTTTTAGGCACCTATACTGATCTGGACAGTTGATCATGCAAAAGTCTTAAAGCCAAAATTTTGAAAAAAGGGTTCGCAGGCTGAGAGTATTACATAGTGCGAGAACGGGTCATTCTCGCAGGCCAGCTTTGAGCAGAGTGCGAGAACCTTGTACTGGACCTAAAATCAAGGTGCGAACTCAATAGATTCTCGCAGACCAATGTGGAGTGCAGTGCGAGAATGTCTGAAACTAATCAAATTTTTGGAAAAAGACACAAAATTTGAAGAGGCCTTTGGACCCAGAGGGTCTATTAGGGTATCCTGAAGACTCAGAGATTGATATGAATGGAGAAAGGTAAGGCAAGAGAAAATGGCCAAGGAAAAATACCAAAAACCACAAATAAAACGAGCTATATCCCCAGTGGAGTCACCTATTTTGTTATCGGACTAATCGGTAGGTGCAGACACTAACAGATCTCCCTAGATCCACCTGGATCTAGAACAAAACAGGACAGGACATGACTCTTTCCCTAAGTTATGACCATTGAATTAGCTAATAGAAATGAACAAATAACATACCTTTGTATCGCTTCCTAGGGTCACTGTTGCTCCCTCTTCGCTCCGGTGCTCTTGTGAGGTCAAGACCAAGACAACACAAACCAACCAAAGTGAAGATAGCAAAATATATTCAACTGTCAACTTGTGTGTATGATCAAGGAATTACACAATAAAGTGAGAATGACTTTATGATAAAAGGACATGCCACTGTATCATATTAATCGAAAGTAGAAGATACAACTTAATCGCCTTGATGTTGCAAGCTTCCTTTCGATGGCTCTTGGCTCCAACACACACACTTTCTTGATCCTTGTATGAATAAGATCAAATCCTCTTGATAGACTTGCTAGAGTCTCCAAGCTCATGTTCAATCTAGGTCCTTCACACAATTCTTTCACCAATTCTCAAATGAATCTTGCTTAACCTTTTCCATGATAATTCCATCAATATATAGGAGAGAATGAGATGGTTACTTGGATAAGAATGATCCCACAATATTAGGGAAACTAGTAAAAGGATAACCATTCGAATGCCAACCCATTCTTCTAGAATATTCCCTTCTAGAACCGTCGAGACTTCATCTTTTTCCAAGCTTTAGAACAAGTTTGCACCCTAGCTATGTATCACAGTGCGAGAAGTTCACACCCTACCTTAAGGCACCCTGCGAGAATGGGTCATTCTCGCACCCTAGGATATTAGCAACCTGCAAAATCTCTTCAAAAGTAAGTTTTCTGGGAAGAGATGAATGTCACTTTTCTCAGGAGAAAGTTCTTATGAGGAGCCTAAGTACACCATCATCAATACACCATTAAGATTGACCAAAATCATGGGTAATAGAGACTCATCTCTTTGTCTTCATCAGAAAATAAAGGAGCTAGCTCTTCCAAGGGTTCCTTTACTTACTCACCTTCTAAATCATATAACAAAGTGTCATCAACAAACTGGAAAGGAAAATGACTCACCTCATTCTCTTCATTTTGTGCAGGAGATATAGGATCTTGGAGAGCTTCATCGGACAAAGGAGTGGTTACTAGTGCTTCATCCTCATAATTCACTTCTCTAGTTAAATATTCATTGCATTTTATCAAATCATGGGAAAATATTTCTCCTCTTCAAGGGATTGACAATTTTATTCATAAATCTCTCCTTCTATATCAAAGGGTTCTTAGTATTGAGTATGGTATACGTCCCTGACGTATTCCACAATCTTAGTGGTGAATTCTTCATTCTCTAAGGCTATTGTGATATTTTGAATTGCATCTTCATTTGTCTGGCATCATGGTTTGACAAATTCAATAAAACTACAGATGAGGTCTACAAAATATTATATACCCTTATATTCACAACAAACTTTAAACCAATCTTGCAAAAACAATGGTAGAGAAAGTATGAACAATTTTACAAAACATCCTCCCCTTTCCATTCTATCTAGCTTGTATACTTCAAGAACTCCACAATGTGAGTAATTGGGAGGCCTCCGAATCTTGGAGAGTTGTTTAACCATTTTTTATTAAAGAAATGTGGGTATCCTTGAAATTTTTTGAAATCAATAGTCAAATACCGTTTTTCCCAGGGCACCACGGTCCCATAACTTGGAAATATCACAAAATTGAGAGTAAGGTGGAACCTTGGAAAATGTTAGTGGAGTCGCCAGATAATTTTCTTGAAACTATCAAAGGGATGAGGGGATCACCCTCAGTGGAGTCACTAGGTAATATTTGTAAGATAAAGGCTTACCAAAAAATTGTTTTCCTTCAGGAATATTGACTCAGTGTTCCTCGACAATGGTGCCAAAATGTTATCGTACAATTTATACTTACCCCAAAAGCCCAAGGCAAGTGGTTATAGAATTGGTGTAACTGTGAATAACCTATCATTGTCACCTTAATAGGAGATCCCTTTCTATTTATGAGTATGTTTAAGATACCCCAAGGAAAACATCCCTGATGACCTAGGCATCTTGAGAAGGCTAAGGAAAATAGTCACAAGGAAACCCTTCCCCTCTCACAGATCATTCTAATCAGTGGTTTATTTTATATCTTAAAGATGACACAAATAAATGATATTGTGTACCTACTAAGAACAAGACAATAAGGCAAACGGGGCACTTTCCAGGTACCAGATGATTGTTAGTACTTCATAAGACAATAAACCTTTGTAAAATAAGCTATCTGATTATGAATTTTCAATAATCCATCAATTCGTAACAACAATTAATATCTTATAACAGCCACAAGATTCAAGCCTTGAACTTGCTTGAAAAAAAGATAATAAAAAGTGACTTTAACTAGGGATATTGATAGTAATTGTAACAAGAAAAATTGGAAATGATAGACTAGCTTTTAATGTCACCTTTGCATAGATTTTACTGTAGTTAGATGGATGTAGCTATATTTTCCAACATAAGAAAGCTTAAGTGGTCAAAAGTGCAAGAAAACCACACACAAAACTAACACTTACCGAGTAGATTCACTAGCAATTGTCACACGTGGACTTTGATTGCTTCTAGTGTGAGTTATGTAGGTAAATCTGCCAAATTAATGTGTTTTTAGATGTCTATAGCAATGTTTTTCTACAACAACAAGTTATCTTAGGAATTAGTCTAATTTAGTGTTAGAAAGAGTTAGTAAAGAGTTCAAGGATAAGAGTATAAGTGTTTGTTTGCTCAATCACTACTTGTAAGAGGTAGTCTAGTGCCTTTCTAGGGTAAATGGAGTCACTTATGGCAGCATAAAATTCTTAAAAAAAAGACAGAAAATGATAATAATATGTTAAGGGATGGAGAGGATAAAATAGGTGTTTGTATCCCAAGGCCTCAAAAATCCTTTTCGAAGAGAAAATTGCTAGAAAATAACAAGGGTTAGGCCCTAGTGATTTTCTCTTTCCTTGAGAAAAATATAATAAATTATGCAATCGGAAATGGAAGTAGGGTTAATAGAGTGCTACAACGGTAGGGATCTAGTATCTACTTCAAATTAGGCTCATTTCAAGAGATTTTAACACATGGAAGATTATAGGGAAAAAGATGATAACACATGTCATTCCCCTAGGGTTTCAAGCTAGAAATTTCATAATATTAGACATGAAACAAGTAAAAAATAACCATAGAATTCATTCACAATAAATAAATGCATAATTTCTATTTAGTTCACCAAGAATAAACTAGCAAATCACTCTAGTTGAAGATCCTCCACAAGACAATAGCCAAAATGCACCAAAAATTGTCTCCTTTAAGAAGTTCGCACTACTAGTTTTAGCCAAATACACTTAAGGAAGGCCAAATTTCAGACCTCACACTTGTGTGAGGGAAATATGATGAAAAAATGAGAGTCTTAACTCTTTATTTATACAATATGAATGACCTTTAATTATATTTTAGGTAAAAAAAAAGATGACATGGTCAGTTTACATTAAAAAATCCAGTTTTACATCAAATTAACAATTCAAAACCCTAATTTTCCTTTAGGGATGATTTCATCCCCCTCCAACAGTCACCTTAGGCCAACGCTAGGCCTCATAAGTGAGAAATTAGGCCTAAAAATACCTCAAAAACTGCCACACGTGCCAACCAAGTTGTACTCATGCTGAAACCCTAATTGAATGATGTCAAGGCTCCATATGATGATGTCAGGGGTTTTCAAGGGCCAACATCATGGCTAACGGGAAAGACCCCCCTAGGTCCAGACCTACCAAATTGTATCTATCGTAACGTCCTCCTTTTTCTCTGGTGCAAGCCTCTAGTATCTCTCTGCCTCTGGCTGGGGTCACAACATCCATCTGGTGGGATTTTAGCCCTATGGAGGTCCGAACTAATCATCTCCCCATATATACCTGTTCGTCGGGTATGGTCCTATAGCAACAACAAGTACACCCTCCATGGGCTCATAAATCACAGGGATCATAGAAATTTCAATCACATGTAATAATCACTTGATAGGTGTGAGCACATGGTTGTAACCAATGAGACATTTTTGGATCTAGAAGAGATTTGTGGATCTAAGTTATCTTAAATTTTTGTATAAATAGGAGTGCCTCCTCCATTTCAAAAGGAGGACTCTTGCAGCATTGTGTCCAACTTATGATGGAATAAAGAATCAAGCTTTATTTTCACATCAATTTCCATTCTCTAGTTTAGATTTAGAATTCTTTAGTTTATGTGTTACTTTGTTCTTGGAAGAATTGAGCTCCCTCCAAATAGATAATAGTAACATTGTCTTCTTGTTCTAATGCTTGAATAGGTTTATATTCTTTATTGTTTTTATTAGAATTATTTGATGATCTTGATTGTTGATAGGTTATTTGAAACATTACGAGAAAACCTTTTGTAAGGGAGTTATTGTTTTCATGCCTATAACAACTAATCCTTTTTAAGTGTATTTATTTTCAATGCATGAGTGTTTACCTGATGATCTTGATTGTTGATAGGTTTTGTGAAACATCATGAGAGGACCTCTTGTAAGGGAGCTAGTTTTTTCTTTCCTACAACAACTAAGTCTTATTAAGTGGAATGAAAGAGTTAGGATTTGATTGAATTTTCTTAGATTAGATTTAGATGCTTACTCCTGCATATATTTTTTTTTCATCATCACAAGCTTACGAGCATCCCTGGTTGATAATTAAATGAAAGCAATTTAAGAAATTGAATTGCCCAACATTTTGGCGTCGTTGCCAGGGATGGTGCTAAGGGATTAGGCATTAGGAATTTAATTCATCATGTTTTCCTTGGTTTGATTGATGAAAGTAAAAAAGCTAACTCATGACAAAAGGACAACTTGGTGACAACAGGATCTTGGTAAGCATGAGACAGTTCTACATGATTGTTTTTAGTTTTTGCTTTATGTTTGTTTTCATAAAATATCACTCATTTACCATAATTTTCATTTGGTGGTGCAGTAAGAGCCACCTCATTTACTAACCATTGGCAGGAAGATCTACAAGAGAAGGGACATTTTTGGATCAAGGAGGAAAACAAGTGGAGTTTTAGGAGCTAAGCATTTGTGATCTACTTAAGAGGTAATTTTTTCTTAAAATGCTTTTCAAAGTTGTAGATTTCAAAGATTTAAAGCGTCACCAAGTTCCTGAGCATGCTCTCTACTTGTGCCTTGTTGCAATCTAGAAGATCAGAAAGGAGAATTTGGAAATAAGTTTGTCCTGAATGTCTATTTTGATTTGAAAATTTCCAATGTTTTTGCGACAAATATTCATAAATAAAATTGAAAAAAAAGTTTAGATTTTCGTCTCCAAATTTACAATTTTCTTGTCTCTAGGCTTCCTCATAGACTATGCATTTCGTAATATCTGTCTTATAAAATTATATATATAATCAAATATAATTCAAAATTAAAAAAATATATAATAAAAACAAATATATATATATATATATATATATATATATATATATATATATATATATATATATATATAACATAATAAAAATAAATAAAAATATATATAGTTTTAAAACATAGTTTAAATATAAATATATATTAAAAATAAAAGCTATATTTAAAAAACAAAAACAAAACCATGCATATAGAACTTTGTCACATAATAAAACTTTGGGCACAAAATAAAAACAACGCGCAAACCACAAAACCATCTGACCCTTTGGCGCACTAGTTAATGCACTCCACAAACATCTAGTTGATAGGGCTTTGGACTTTGAAAACACCAACAATAACCTGCAACAAAATTTACTCTACACAAACAATCACATCTTTCGAGCTCTGGTTCAGTGGTAAAAGAATATAAATCCTTTGACATTTGCATTGCTTAGGCTTTGGCTCATTCAGCCTTTGTCATTTCCAATCCATTGGTGTATAAGCTATGGCCAGTGGCATGTTCAAACCCTCCACTATGCGTTAATTGACTTCGGCCTTTTATTCCATTCACACATTGGCCTGCGCTCTATCTAAACTTAGTTCTCATCGCACAAATGTATGACCAGTCGCAAGCTCAATTCTATCACTTAGGCTTTGGCCTTTTTGCAATATCCAAATGTTTCCTACATAAAACAAAAAAAATAAAAAATGTGTGCTCTGCAAACAAATTTCAAGCTCTGGTTTGACGGGTAAAAATCTGGTTTATGAAATAATAAGTTGACGGTTTAGATCCACAAACCATGGCAATTTTTGGGCAATAGAAATACTGCAAAATAAATACAATATCTCAGTGGCAGAAATATGGCATATCTGACAAGTTGTTTGGATTATTTGGTGGATGTCACAGGTTCAATCCCAATCGATGCTCCATTATTTCTGACAACTGTCAAGAATTCAACGTTAAATAAAATTACTTCCATCCCATATCATATAGCACACATGATCCATTAGTAAGTCACTTGGTTCATTTTGTGGAGCTTGCAGGTTCAAACCCAACCGATTCTCCATTTTTTATAAAATGCCCAATGGCAGAGATTTCCCTATTTGTCTCCCTATGAAGACAAAATCATGCATGATATCAGGTCCCTCGAATCCCATAGGCATTGGGAGAAGCAAGTAGTTTCTACAATCCGATACACCACATCATCGACTTTGTGTAATAACACTAATAATGATGACTATATTGTTTTTACCGACTGGCTTCATCAAAATCTTAGGCAACTCGATGTCAAGGTTGTGGATGCATCTTAGTACACGCCAAATACGCAGAGAAACCCACTGCAATAATTTTAGGATGTGCATATTACCAGTGCAATATTCTTTGATGTGGACAAAATATCAAACCAGACTTTGAATCTTCCACATATGATACCATCCGAGAAAGCATTTGTAGCTGCAATATCTTCTCTTGGAATTGAAAATAACGATAAAATGATTATTTATGATGACTGTTCGTGTGTGGTGGATAGTCAGAGTTTTTGGTCATGATAAATTTTGGGTTCTAGATGGAATTTACCACAATGGCGTACTTCAGGCTATGAAGTGGAGACAAATGGCCCAAGATATGCTCAAGCTTTGGTTTCCTTGTTCAATTTCCATGTTTTTTCAGACGGAATAATATGTGTTGGAGGAGATGGAAATGTCAATAAGAGGTCACGGGTTCAATCTCAGTTGGGCCTCCTTTTAAAGCACTTATCAAACAACTTAAATTTAAAAAAAATAAAAATAAAAATAAAAATTATTCCCATTCTATTTAATAAATCCAATCAAATTAGTCCAAGTGTCAATCCAAATTTGGCCTCGATTAGAAATAGAGGGCTTCATCCTCTCCATTAACGTAGTTGGAAAACTCTCAATGAGCTCTATGTCATGAAGGCATTTCCAGCAGCATTTGAGGATATCAATTTGTTTTGGTCATTTTTTTTATTTTACAGCCAATAGACTTCGAAAAATTCTTAAGAACATCATATCATTGAAAAATGCTTCTAATATTTTGATTTGGCTTTTGAATCACTGAAATTGAGCATCAAACTGAGAATTTATCAAAGAAACACTAATGGGTAGCCCAAGGTGCACCACTTCCCGACAGGTAAAAATGCATTTCATTTTATTTATTTTCCTTGGATTTGTTCTATTTAGCACTATTTGTGAATTTTTGCATATGTATCGGATGAAGAAAGACTAATCACCTCTATTCTTCGATAAACTCACGTTTTATTGCAGGTCAGTGCTAAGTTTTTTTGCAGGTTTCGGGATGATGAAGAAGACCAATTTATGCACTAGTGGTTTTCAAAGACCACATACTCTTGAGAAAATGATGTCCAAATGAAATAATGAAGAAGTCAATATCATTATATTTCAGACGATATCCATCATACCATTTCTATCAAAAGAAGCCTCTAGGAGCCATTATGTGATGATTCATTTTCTTTCCTTTGAGCCTAACATGTTGAAGTCAATCCTAAACTTGTCATCTTCCTATCACTACTAGACCGTGGCTTCAACCCCTTTGCAAGTTTCATACTTTCCTGCCTCACTTTCACTCACCCCTAACCCATGAATAAAGTCACTTAGCTCACTTACCAAGCTGAGTTACCACCTTGTCATTTTCCTTTTTCCAAATAAAGCCTGCTTGATATTTCATCTATGGTTCTCTAAATCATTACTCTGTACTCACGTTAGATGATGGGGGATTTTGTATGGCCCTCCTTCTGACAAGTCTTGGCCCATCGACATCAACACATCATCTGGGATTGAGACTAGAGACCTTTTCAGTACCTCGAGGCTTGTGTGCCTTAATGGCAAGTTCTTTCGCCAATAAACAGTGGGAATACATCAATGTCCCATGTTTATCGAATCTTCTAGGTGACTCGATGTGCGACACATTTATTCGTACCTAGTAATATGTACTTGGGCATCTTGACTCTCATTGACATTAATTGTGAGTAGTTTCGTGTCGGTTAACAACATTCATTAATGGTTGGTAATCCGACAATTTCTTTCTATGTTCGACATCAACAAAATTTATTCACATAGATAAGAATTATGCCATGATGTGGATATGAATGAAGACTATATGGTTCCATGACACTCACAGTAGCTTGCAATAGTGTTCCAGTAAATCAAATATTCAACTCCAGAGTTCAACACCAACAACTTAGTTCCAACAATAAGACGGTACATATGTACCAATTTCATATCTCATTCTATGTTCATACACCCAAGCAGATCAGATTATTTTCACTCCAAAGATCCATGATCCAATAGTAGCAGCCAAAAGATTCTAGCCATACAAAGATCTCTCAGATGCATAGTGAATGATCTTCTCTGGTAGGTGAAGGTATGTTGTTTTCCAATATTTAATCAATAATTCCTTGAATGCTAAATACATGTATTTGGAAAATTTCTCATTCACCATTAACCTACCCTATTTGCTAATTTTTCCAAGGATGGAAAACATCTACAGTTTGGGGGGGGATATTCATCATATGCCATTCATTTATCCTATACTACATATTTTATAACCTCATATGCTATGACCAACATGTTTTTCCCAACCGATTATTGTTTCTTTTATAAAGCACCTTCATTGATTTTCTAAAATGCATCATTGATTTGCATATGAAACACATATTCCAAAGAAAATCTACCATGAGGAGGATGGATTCCATGCATTTGACATACTTCAACACACATTATTGAATAAGACTAAAAGGATTGAATGGTTAATACACACATTAATGAATCATCATTTTGAATGTATTCATATGATTGAAATTTCAATTCTATTCTTTGTTGAAGCAAGAAAAAAAAGTGTTGTTACATAAGGAAATACTTTTGGTTGTCACACAAGAACCAACCATAAGAAAGAAAAAGAAGTGTTGTTACAAAAGGAAATACTTATGGTTGTCACACAGGAACCAACCACAAAAGAAACTACCACTTAGATATCTTTCAACCAAAGAAGGTTCCATCACACAATTTAGGATATTCAATGCAAGGTTGCATGAGGATATGCAACAACTTCAGTTGGGGGGTATATTGGGTCACCAAAGTACCATATTTTTACCAACCTTTCACTTCACTTTCAATTCACTTTCACTTCACTTTTAACCATATTTCTCTTTCCCATACCCTTACATTAAACCATTTTCATGATTGATCCAGAATCGGATCCAGGAGCCTGACAGGGCTCAAAAAGGCTCAAAAATGAAAGTGCTCGGAATCCAACGAAACTAGCGCCATTGCGTTCGACTCATCTTCCTGATTCTGGCCATATATTTACTTCGTCAAATGAGCTTCGTATGAAAAATATATCGCATTCTGTCCAAAAACCCAAACAGGAAAAAAAATAGGATGACTGTACAGTCCGTACAGTGCCACGTGGCAGGCTGACTGTATAGGTCATACGAATGTACAACTGATGTGGCAGCTTCTGGTGATGACACATGGTACATGATGGAGCACATGATAGGTACAGTTGGACTAGTCAGAGGGTGACATGTGTCACCACTGTAAGGGTGACACGTGGCACAGGCTGACTTGGCATGGATGACATCAGCAGGCTGACTGGGCAGGTACGGTGATAGGTGGCAGGGTATGTGGCAGACACGTGGACCATCCAGCGCTCGACAAATGGCATTTTTTTATTGGTGGTGGAGATGCCACGTGGCCCAGTCATGGGCTGCCACGTGGCACCTTATGGTTGGCTCGTGGGTTGTGCAAAATTTATGGACTCCACCGGGGTCGAACCCCCGACCTCTCCTTCGGGCTATGGACTGGCAGGACCAGGCTAATCGCCCGCTCCACTGTTAGTTCTTAACAACTATGTGGTAAAGTATTTATTTAAATTTAAACAATGTAATATTTGGGGGCGGAAAGGGCTGGGGCTTAGCCCGAGCCCATGGTTTATTCACTTACCATAGAACCAAGCAACGACAGAGCGCGGGGAGTTGGCAAAAAGGGAATCGCCCTTAGTTCTCAGGCGGTTCCATGTGACCTGGACCTTAATTCGGACAGGGCGCACAGGGGATTATGACTGTTAGCCCAAGGATCTATGCAGAGCCCCAAGAACTAGGAGCCAGCACACGAATGGGCCAGCGCTTAGCCCTTTGGGCTAGCGCTTGGCCAAAAATAGCTCATATGACCCTGTTTTGAGGGCGCGCGCCCAGCTCTAGGGGGCTACATAGCACATTTTTGTACAAAAGTGGGGTTTTTTCAATGTTTTGGGATTTTAATTGATATTATGCCTGTAACTAATGGATTTTCTCCATTTTTGGGAGATATTGGGCATTTTTGGAGCCCAAATTTTGAGAGGAAGTTGGGGATGGATAACCAACTTCAAATCTATAAAAACTAGGCCTGTTTGAGGCCATGGAGGACAGTCAGAGAAGAGTTATGCTGAAGGGAAGATAAGTCAAAGCTATTTTTATGCAGGGAAGCTATTGAGGAGCAGACGCTTGCGGGCCATTTCTGGGAGCTCCGGACATCCGTTTTGCGTGCTATTTTCTTTGTTGGGTTCTAGAGATCTAGAAGAACATGACCAGATCAGTATTGTAGCCAATTGGCACTACTGCGATGTACTTTTGAGCTTTTGAACAGAAATAAAGAAGCCTTCCCCACAGAGACAAAGACCCAGAGACATAGGCAACGTTGTGCTGAACTCCGTTATCAATTCTCGTGTTATGGTTTGTTGTTTATTATTTCATTTCAGATCTGCAAATGTGTATATGGCTCTCATAATTCATCTCTTTTCCTCATTCTTTCATTAAGCTTCTCATATGGTTAATTAACACATGCAAATTTAAAACTCAACCATAGTCATTAAAAGATCCTACGGATCAATGATTACATGGGTTTTAGACATATTATTTTCCAATGCATCTATTTTAGTGTTTTTGAGTGAATTTATGATTAAATATTGGAAAAATGACATGTTTACACTTATATATGAAAGTGGGATGAGTTTCATGATGTTTACAGGTGTATTTGAAGACTCCAACCAAGTCAAATTTGACCATCAAGCCTAAAATTCGAATTTCCTCTTCAACCTTTTGAAGATTTGATGAAGATTTGGAGATCTACTCAAGTATCTTGGATGGATATTAATCATGAAAGAAATAGTTGTGAGAGTATTTGTAGAGATATCACTTGATAGGTGTGAGCACATGGTTGTAACCAAATGAGACATTTATGGATCTAGGAGAGATTTGTGGATCTAATTTATCTTAAATTTTTGTATAAATAGGAGTGCCTCCTCCATTTCAAAAGGAGGGCTCTTGGAGCATTGTGTCCAACTTATGATGGAATAAAAAATCAAGCTTTATTTTCACATCAATTTCCATTCTCTAGTTTAGATTTAGAATTCTTTAGTTTATGTGTTACTTTGTTCTTGGGAGAATTGAGCTCACTCCAAATAGATCATAGTA
>JZKD02S1654102.1:618224-633867 GCA_000966675.3 Picea glauca | reverse complement strand
TATTTTCACATCAATTTCCATTCTCTAGTTTAGATTTAGAATTCTTTAGTTTATGTGTTACTTTGTTCTTGGGAGAATTGAGCTCACTCCAAATAGATCATAGTAGCATTTTCTTTTTGTTATAATGCTTTGAATAGGTTTATATGCTTTCTTTTTTTTATTAGAATTATTTAATGGTCTTGATTGTTGATAGGTTATTTGAAACATTACGAGAAAACCTCCTGTAAGGGAGCTATTGTTCTCATGCCTACAACAACTAAGCCTTTTTAAGACTTTTTAAGTGTATTTATTTTCAATGCATGAGTGTTTACTTGATGATCTTGATTGTTGATAGGTTTTGTGAAACATCATGAGAGGACCTCCTGTAAGGGAGCTAGTGTTTTCTTTCCTACAACAACTAAGTCTTATTAAGTGGAATGAAAGAGTTAGGATTTGATTGAATTTTCTTAGATTAGAATTAGATGCCTACTCCTGCATATATTTTGCTGGCATCATCACAAGTTTACGAGCATCCCTGGTTGATAATTAAATGAAAGAAATTTAAGCAATTGAATTTCCCAACAGGGTGCTTCCTAGGTGAATACCAATATAGGTCACGTAAATGTATGAGATGGTGTAGGGAATGTTTGGGGAAGGGGTGCAGTGATGATAGGGAAATGTAGGTATTACCTATGGGTTCCTCTATAGAGGGTAAGTTGCACCTTTTAATGGATTTCATTTGTTTCCTAACCCATTCAATGCCTTTTACTCTTTGTCTTGTTACTTTTTCTTTTCAAGATAATAGTTGGAGGACATTGTCCTAGCGTGGTGACCAATGGTGACAATGTTACCCACAAGCATTTCATGGAAATGAGAAGGCTCGCTCGTGATGAGACCCCCTTTCTCTTGGCCATGCCACAAAGAGCCACCACCCTGGTTTGGTGACTAGATGGATGGCAGTGTCATACCGCTACATTCCCATGGACCTAATAGGTTGACTCATGACGAGAACTTGCTATCCAACAACTATATCTTGAGTTTTAGTCTATTTTACAGATCCCCTTTTCTTGCTAAGAATCCTTTTATTGCTTTCTAGGGAATCCCTGAGTGAAGAATCTCAAGGTTTCATTTTGGCTTTTAACTTTTTCATGCTAATTTTACCCTCTGGGCCTTTAGCTCCTTCTTCCCACAAGGCAAGGTACAACCCTTACTAGCTTGGTAAACCCAATGCTAGAACCAACATAGGGGAAACATGAAAGGGATAATGATGAAAAGTGATAAGTATGGAAGGAACGGATGATGACCTTTCATATACCCACCCAGTGGAAACCCATCCCTAAGGGAACCAACTTACTAGGGTACTTTGTCATCCCCCCCAAGTATGGACAATTTAAAGAGCATAATTTCCAAGAAAACGTCATGAAACAAAAGAGAATTCAATGCACATATTCAAATGTTTTAAGAATTAGAGTGACGCATGCCATGGTACTTAGACTCATTACCTCATGGATAAAGACCCACTTCTACTTCATAAGTTGGTCGATGGGATGGATGTTGTTGTTGTTGATAGATAGCAGACGTTGAAGAAAAGATGGTCCCTCCAAGGCCAAGCTCAAGTCATATGGCTCTCGGTACTATATGTCTAGGACATGTGGGCCTCAAGGCATAATATCCTTAGTTATCCCTACGATAGGGGATAATAGGAACTAGTTGCTTACTAGTGACACTCATTTCCTCCTTTGTATCATAGCATTCATTTGACTATGAAGAAACAAAAAATGATAGGAGGGAAAAAAATAATATCTTATGTTGGTAGCAGTTGTGTGGACTTTGAACATAGCACAAACTTTTGATTCCACTTGTCATAAACATTTTGGGTTTTGCATGACCTTAGGAAGTTGAGCTTGTTATTCAGAGTTTACTCCCCCAACTAGTTATTCTTCTAGTCCCTATGGAGAGTTTGATTGGTGCCTCCTAAATCAAAAATATTCATCAATGAGCCTACGTTGCTAGACTCATCCATGTTTTTTGTGCTCTTGTTCAATGAATGTTTATCAGCCAGTGTCGACCATTTCTCAAAACTCTTGACTTTTCATGTCGACCATACCCTCAGTGTGTCTCTGAGCTACATGAAGTTGTAGTCCTATCATGCACCCTAGCCCTACTTTCATTATGGTTAGGTAACCTAAAACCTATCATTTGACATTTCCTCATTGGTTCTTGACTTGAGGATTTCCCTTGTGTTTGATGGCAAGAAATATATTCACACATTGGGCTTCATGCAGTGTCTTGGATTCCATTAGCGTTATTGGTAGTTTCCTCTCCTTTGTTGACAACTTTCCTCATTTTTTTATCTTCATAGGGTCTTTTTCGTGCACTAATTTCGTCTTTTTCGTGCACTACTTTCATCTCATGATTGTGAAAGAAGCACAAGTTCGTTGGTTCGTGAACATGCTCTTCATCCTGATTCCTCCAAATCATCAAGATCCTACTTTATACCTTGTGTTGAATGATGAGAGATGCCTTAATGCTCTCCTTTCAGTGGGTCTCCTTCCATCAAATTCATCCCATCTATTCTGGAAATGATACCTAGAGTCCTATGGGTACCTAGAGGCTTATGTTCATCAGTGGAAGGTTCTCTTGCCATCGACAGTTGGTAATACATCAATGTCTCCTGATCGATGGATTGTTCAAGTGTTCGACTTCAACACCTTTATTCTCACTTGTAAGAATGTACTTGGTGCCTTGATACCTACTTTCATTATCAGTAGGATGTCTCATGTTTTTTAATGCTATACCTTAATGATCGGTAATCAAACGAAGTCTCATTGTGTTCGACCTCAACTCCTTTATTCACATAATGTAGAATTGCACCTTTGGCAGATCCTGTAGAAGAATTGAAGACATCAGTTAATAGTTGCATATTTCCTAAGATTTTACTATATTTCATTGGACCAGTACCTATATGACTTCAGTGATCATAGGAGATCAAATTGTATTCCATTATATACAGACATCTTCAGATTGATTTTGATATTGATTTTCACTGGGCCTTGTTCATGACTATGACTGCCTATGGCAAGTATCTACTTTTGTATTTTCCATTCATGGCCATGAACAACTATTTGATATATTTTCACATGGATTTGCAGTGTAATTCAAATTGGTAGCCATATCCACAAAGTCAGTATGGATTGTAATATTCTTATGAGCAACTAATTCATCCAACTGGGTCTCCATTACTTCACTTCTAGGAATTATAATATATTTTGTTCATCGCAGATACTCCTCTGACCTCACACATTAGGGGGCATCTGTTATAGAAATATTTTCCTCACCATATGCAAACATGCTCAAAGGGCCTTTTTCCATTTCCCCATGCAGACTTGAAGTCCCTTTTTGTAGTTCCTAGAGCTAAAAAATGTATTTTTCCACATATAAGTACCCTAACAGCTATACAACATGCGTATATGTAGGTTGCACCATTGCAACATGCGTACATCGACTTTTCTTCTCAAAATAAAAAAATGGTGTCGGGTTTCTATGTCACATCATGGGATCCATGATCCTTGACCTTCCATATATTGGAAACATTCTGACTCGGCCCTTCAGTTCCATTTGAAGGCTATAAATGGGCCATAAGTTGTGGAAAGAGAGAGAAGAATTCAACTTTGAGAGAAAAGTTACTCTGGAGAAATTATTCGCTTCATATTAAGTTTGCATCCCTTTGTCCTTTTAAGTCTGAACACATTGTTCAACCCCCGACATCTTCCCTATTTGATGGAGAACCTCATTGTATCTCTTATATGAGCTTGCCTTTGGTGGAGGATTGAAGTGGTCGAGGCCCAATTGGAAGGGACTTAGTTTCTTGGTTCTGAATGTGCCGACACATAATTTTGTCATTCATACACTTTTGTTGATTACATTTTAGTAGAAATACTCTTTTCTCATCTAATTAATGTCTTGCAAATATTTGAATTGTTATTACATGGGAATATTTGTTATGAATATTGATGGATTATTCTATTGAATGTACTAACTTGATATATTATCACCATTGCTTGCGTATCTTGGTTGTTGAGGACAAGTTGCAAATGTATTTCTTTTAGTCAAGTTCTCAACGGTGGACTTCATCGAATTCTTGGATGAGGTAGGCTCTTTATCTTCTCTTGATAGCATATTTGTATATATAGCATACATGAGATTAGAGTTGATTTCTACAGTCATTTCCGTCTGTTTTGGTTTACCCCATGCCATAGAGTGATTTTCCTCATAACACCTATTGGTAATCAACAGGATGCAACATACCTCTTGCGTTTTCTAGTTGAATAGATGTAGAAAATATTATCATTTCTTATCCATCCAAACATCCATAGTCATTTTTGAATGCATGACAGAAGCAGTCTGACACAATGTTTGATCCTTATTTGAAAATATGATCCAGGTTCCAAATCAAATTTCCAAACTTCGGGGCATTTCCAAATGGAGGTTGTCCAAATTCAATATGGCAAGATGCCACGCGTTGGATAGATTCTTACAATGCCTTCTTTCATCATAGACGTGGTTGCATTCCTTTCTTCCTCGTAGATGTGGTTGCAGAACATAAAAGAAAATACAATAAGTCGACTCATTGTCTCTTTGAAAAAGCTACAATTACAATATTAGGAATTAATATATTTACAATTAGAAATGTTTGTTCTTACAACTATGGGTTGTATAATGAAACAAAGTATCCACATGTGGGATTTGTTACTGTATGCGAGTAGGTTTTCTATATTCTCAGTATATGTATTTATATATTTTAATAATTTTGTATTGGTGGACTTGGCATGAAGGATATGAGGATTGTGAGTTTCAAGTGTTTATTTGATTTTCAAATATTTTATTTTATAAAAAAATATAGATATTTTAAGAGTTGGATTTGTTTTAGTAAACTCATTGGAGAAATCGTTGAAATTGTAACTTTATGTTATTTTTTTTTTGTTTTTTATTAAAAAATGGATTTGATACTTTTTTAAACTTTTTTTTTATTGAGAAATTTTTAGTACACTCATATCGTTCAATCTCAACAATTAAAATCTAGTATTCTAGCAATTCATAACCCAATTTTAGACAACAATTTCAAAAAGAAGACTAAAAATATCCAAATCTCATCTCGTTTTCTTTTTAAATTCAATTCTATAACAAATCCCATCTATTTTTTTGGAAATTCTCTTTTATAAAACAATTTTTTTATTAATGAAAATGATAATATTCTAACTTATTCTAACAATTCATAACCCAATTTTAGCCTAGAATTTCAAAAAAACAATTTGTTTAGTAATGAAAATGATAAGATTCTAACTTATTCTAACAATTCATAACCCAATTTTAGACCAGAAGTTCAAAAAAACAAAAAAATCCAAATATCATCTCATTTTCTTTTTAAATTCCATTCAATAACAAATCCCATTTGTTTTTTTGAAAATTATGAACTTCAAAAAAACAAAAAAATCCAAATCTCATCTCATTTTCTTTTTAAATTCCATTCAATAACAAATCCCATCAGTTTTTTTGAAAATTCTCTTTTATAAAACAACATGTTTAGTAATGAAAATGATAAGATTCTAACTTATGATCTTCCTCTCAAAACCTTGACATTGTGCCATTCCTTTATTACTAATTTTTTCCACGAGACATGCATCAATAATTTATATTTTATTTCAACCAAGGCTTACTTTTTGGATTTTCATTGGTACCTCTGCACAATGATCCCCCAAGCAGTCAATGCCATTAAAATAGAATGGTTTCATCACACTTGTATGGAATAAGTCAGTGATCTTTGCATGTACTAACAATTTGAAAACCATGTCTATTGATATTACAGGGATTTTCCTATTTTCAAATTATATCGAATTATAAAAGCTTTATCTATCCCTCATATTCAACTTCTTAGAAAAATTGACAAGGTGAGTGTGTCACCACAATTCATATTATTTTATCTCCTCAAGAGGGATAGGAAAACAAAAGAGGGGAAATCTGAGAAGCTCCTATTGTGAGAAAAGATTTGCAATGGAATAGGCACGACATATTCCTTGGTGCTCTTGTGAAGGGTTGACATGTCATAGTTATAACCTCACATGTCAATTTTTACCATGGAACTATGGTGATATGTAATGATTTGTGGTGGGCTCATGCATGTCAATTGCTACCATGGAAGTGTGGTGACATGTAATGAGCTATGGGGACCTCATGCACTAGGTGGAGAGATTCCAATAGAGAGGCGACACATATCAATATGACTAGGGCCATACCTAAACCTACTCTACTCACTTGGATTACCATTATAATTAAAATTCTTCTAACCCTGCAAATCTTTTACACTCTCACTACATGTCAATACCACACTCACCCACCTCCTGTCACGATTTTTCCACCCTTTCATTATACTTATATTAATGTACCAAAATTTTGATCTTAATTTTTATTATCTTATTTAATTTCTAAAAATGTTGGATGGTAGCTTAGTTCATTATTGACAGGGACTAAGCTTCCATGTAGCACTTGTTAGAATAATGTAGAAACTTCTAGAATACATTATAAATTTAGAATGTTGTTTTGGGTTTGTTTCAGAAGAACACAGATTTAGTTTGTTGGTGGTTTAAGATCCATAATGATAGGAGTGTGATCTGATCCTCTATTTTGACTATAAATGTAATCGAATTCTCTCAATAAATCAAGTTTCGTGAGCACTGTCTCACTTGTGTGATCCTCCTGTTCTAATTTTAATTTGGTATCAGAGCTTTAGGTTAGCTGAGGTCAATAACATTGTGAGGAACCACATCACCGCTACTGCCAACATTTTCAGAGAGGATGTTGTTGCCATCATAAAGAGTCATAGTGAGAGATGTTTTCTCCCATAGAGGGTTGTTGATTGGTGTGAGTGTCGCGTGGAGTTGTTGAAAGGTGTGAGTGTCACTAATTGTTGTGGGTGGACAAGTGAACATGTCATCGCTACCATTGACTGCTACAAGAGTTTTAATTTAAGTTTTAATTGTCTGCATCCCAGAACTTTGTACACACCTAGTAATTATTAATATATCTGAAAAAGATAAAACTTGCCTATTCACTGATATATCTCATCATTTGTGAGGGTCGTGGCACTTGAGTTTGAGAAATGCCTATGTGAAAGTGAGATAGATGTAAACTAGATTGATGTGTGCTCCAGTGGAGGTCGAGAAAAAAATAGCTGAGGTGTGAATTGCAGAGGAAGAAGAGAAGAATTGTGTGACCTGCCAAAAGACAAGACTGTTGAGGAGGAGATTGTGTGCAACATAGTAGGATCCTTCCTGGGAGGTAAAAGAAATCTAGCAACATGTTTTTTTTTACTAATAATTGTTATGCGTGAAGATGGAAAATCCTCTAGCTGATTCTTATTTAAATGAGTCCACTAAACTTGACGGTGAAAATTATGTAAACTGGAAATTTAAACTAACGACCATTTTAGAGGCATATAGTCTATGGATGATTGTCAAAGGAGATGAGCCCAAACCCACTGCTTCTACCTCCATTCTAGATTGGGATATATGATAAATGAAAGCAAAAGTGTTGATGTGTATGTTCGTAAAGGACAACATCATTCCTCATATAAGAGACTGTAAAACTTCCAAAGAGATGTGGGACGTTCTCAAAGATTTGTACGAAACCTCTAATGAAAACCTGATTTTATTCTTAAAAACTAATATCATATCTATCAAAATGGAAGCCAATGAAATCATAAGTAATTTTGTATCCCAAATTAAATATTTAAGTGATAAGTTGGGTGACATTGGTGAAAAGGTTTCCAGTAGTGATTTAGTAACTATCTCTTTGAAGGGTTTAGTGAAAGATTATAAATTCTTTATTTCATCACTCTCAGATAGACAAACACCCCCTACTTTTGATGAATTGGTTGGTATCCTTCTTAAAGATGAAGAGATAATGAATAAATGATCTAGAATCAAGTGGCTCAGAGTTAGCTTTGATTGCAAGAGGTAAAATATCATACCAAGGTAAACCGTGGGACAAGAACAAAGGTTGGTTTCAAGCAAAGCAAATGGTAGCATTGATAAATATAAGGAAATATTAGTTACAAAAGGATATTCCCAAAAGGAGGGAATTGATTACAAAGATACTTTTGCACCAATATCTAAATTGAATACAATTAGAGTATTGATTTCCTTAGCTACAAAATATAATTGGAAAATACATTAGTTAGATGTCAAATCTACTTTTTTGAATGGTGATTTAAAGGAAGAGGCTTATTTGGTTCAGCGTAAAGGGTTTTTCAGGAAGGGACAAGAGCATCTCGTGTCCAGGTCAAGGAAAGAACTATATGGTTTGAAAGAAGCACCAATATCATGGTATGTATATACCTTCCTTTATCAAAATGGGTTTGTGAAAAGAAAAAATAATCCTAACCTGTATGTTAAGAAAGATGAAGAAGGAAATGTTTCTTTAATATCTTTATATGTGGATGATGTCATTATTACAGGTACTTCATGCAATTTAATTGAAGAGATTAACATTCATTTGTCTCAAGAATTTGAAATGAAAGATCTTGGAGAATTGCATTACTATTTAGGAATTGAGGTTTGGAGATAACCTAGTAAAACATTGATCACTCAAAGTAAATACACAAAATAAATTCTTATAAAGTTCAACATGATTGAATGTAAAGCTATGTCAACTCCATTAGAATAGAATGCAAAGTTATACAGTGAATATGGAACTAAAGGGGCATATGGTACCTTATATCGCCATTTGGTGGGAAGTTTGAAGTACCTCACCACTACAAGACCAAACATTTCATACTCAGTTATCATCCTTAGTCAGTTCATGGATAATCCTTTTGAGAGCCACTGGAAAGATGCAAAGAAAGTACTCTGATACTTGAAAGGAACAATAAATTTTGGTATTATGTATACTGATGAATTCGATGTTGAACTAACAAGTTTTTCTGATTCAAATTGGGCAAAAAATCATGATGATATAAGATCTACCTTAGGCTATGCATTTCATATAGGATCGGGGGTGGTATCATGGAGTAGCAAGAAGAATCATATTGTTCTTTGTCATCAACATAATCTGAGTATAAATCCTTGACCAGTGCTACCTGTGAAGTTGTTTGGTTGCAGATAATTCTTCCAGATGTCGAAGAGGAGAAAAATGGTCCAACATTGATTTGAAAATGATAAAGACTTGTTTTCTTGAAAATATTTGCAAGTTTTAATTCATGTGTTCAAATGCAAATGGATGAATTTTGCAAACACAACTTTTATTGAAATTACACATTCAAGATGCATATAAACAACAACAAATAACAGTGAACAAAAAACACATAACTCAACAAATGATAAAGGAGTTCACCCCTCTCTTGGGCTACATCTCCTGGTCTAGCTTCCAATAGATTTTTTGTATTATTTTCTCAAAGTTCTCAAATATTTTCTTTACAATGCTCAAAATTCCAAATAGATGTCTCCAATGGCTTCAGAACATCCAAAAACCTCTAGCTGGGCTTTTTTGACACCTTGTTTGGCCAAAAATTGAAGAAGATAGGCTTCCTGGAAATTCCCCTTCAAACTTGTTGTCTCTGGATCGCCAAAATGCACCTCTTGCTCCTCAACCTAGCCCCCACACACATTTATGTGTTAAAACTCAGCACTAGGCTCAACCGCACAAACGGTGCAAACTATAGGATGTTTACACGCCTAAGCCCCTAACCGCCAAGGTCATGGGCACATGAAGCACCATATGACCGTGCACATATATACAAAGGGCCAAAGGTTTAAATGGTCGGAAAGGCACATGTTAGCGTCGGAAGTCACTCCTGGATTGCTATCAGGAACATAGCCCGACACCCATCAGTTTAATGTCACGGTGGTTAACTTTGGTGATCAAATGGAGATAAACTCAATGATGGGGTTCCAACTCTGAATCCAGGCCAGATATACACGAGCAAGTGAGGTCTTGAATAACTCCAGACAGTGAATTGTAGTAAGGGTGAGTAGGGAGGAAGACTTGTATCAAAACAATGCAAAGGTCTGTTACAAACAAAAGGTTTCTAACAGGCTATAGAGGAAGACATTTAAACACAATATCAACTTATATTAAAATGCAAAAGACCAGAGAATGCAGTAACGCAATGATAAATCATTTATCACAGCAGAACTACAACAATTCATATGACTCAGTCAATCACGAACTCCCCAGCATGAGATGAAATTAGATGAAAAAGGAGAACTGTCTGTCATAAAGCAAGAAATCTCATTTAYAGATACATAAGCTGGAAGCTAGAATAGCAGTTAAAGCATTACAGTCGGGAGCTCAGCTCTACCATCGATCATTACAAAATGGAAAAAATGCCTACATATACTTCAGCCAAAATCCGCCTGGCGACAGTGTCTCAGGACTTTTAATGAGGGGTCGCTTCTTCCATCAAATCTCTCCTCTGGACTCCTGTCATATGCTTCTTCAATTTAGCATGGCTCGCGCCAGGGGGGAGCCAAGCCTCTTTTAATGTTTGAATTGGCGTGCTCAGGTTCTCTTGGCGAGTTGAAGACTCGGTGTTACCTTTCTGCAGAGAATTGGTACAAAGGGACCCTCCTGGGTAAACTTCAGCCGGAACCTCCATACTCTGCAATAAATGGGTGATGCGAGGCTTCACCTACCTTCCTTATCCTTTTCCACTGAGCCTAACGACTCCTTGAATTCCCTTGGGAAACACTGCTGCAACAACCCGATCCACAGGTCCTTTCCAATCTCTTCACGGCCTTCAGCACCTCACCATGGTCATCCCTGACTCTGTATCGAGGATCGGGGTTACACGATTCCTGCTGTCAAGAGTTATTGACCCTTTTAATTCCCGATCACCGATTCTCCGATGAGCGCGTGCATGGGTTAGCCCTCCCGACTATACTATAATCCATACGACCACCTCTTATGTGACCTGAGCCGAACCTCTGTCGGGATTTCAGCGTTTTTGATGTCTCGACACACAAGTTCTCTAGACTCGCTAACCCCTAATCCCCGACTTTGTGGGATCTCTCGCCACATGTCTCTACTGATAGACGGCTCAGATTTAGTCGGGAAATCGTGTATCGCGATTCATTCATGTAAGAGTTTCATGCCTCCAGAAACTCCGATCCTGCGATGGCCTGAAACGCCGACTTTCCTTCTGATGCCTGACGCGTGTCGTCCACGATTGATAGTTGTTCCCGCCGATTAGGAAATCGCGAATCGTGTTTCTGAAATGAATAAAACTCTCGCTCCGAGGATTTCCGATGAATCCCTCCTGCGGAGCTTTCGCCGCATCCCTTGTCCATGATCAGGCTCACTTGCTTGACTTAGGCCCTAAGCAGATTTCTTTTATGTGCTGTGCTTGGGCGCTCCTAGGGAAACTTGCAGACCTGTGTACCCCGGTCCTAAAGACAAGAAATGTTACTAACATTAGGCTCCATGGGGGATAGAGTCGTCCCTGTGATGCTCTAAGGACTAATTTTGCAGTTCCAGTGCCTTGCAATTAGGCTATGGAGTCCCTTACTAAACCGATACAATAAAAATAAACGAAGAACAGAAAAAACAATATTTACAGAAAATAGGAGCCATTGAAGGCTCAGACAAAACATTTTTTTAGAAAATGCCCGTTTACTGGGTTGTTGAAAACTTCTTCGCCTTCCAAATATCGCAGTCGATATGTGTTATTTGAGAAGGCTTCAGAGATTCTGAATGGCCCGATCCAAAGGGTTTCAAATTTACCGTTCTTTCCCTTGTCTTGCTTAGGAGCGTCCCACTTCAACACCAGGTCTCCCTTCCAGAATTCCTCCTTCTTGGCCTTCTTGTCGAAAACCTACTTGATCCTTCGCTGCTGATTCTGAATTCTATCCACTACCTGCTCTCTGGTCTGCTGGACTTCTACCAGCTGATGAATTCCTCTGATCATGTCATTAGGCTCCTCTTGGCAGTCCTGGAGGAATTTTTCTACAGGAATGGCCAGCTGAGAAGGAAAGACAACTTTTGCTCCGTACACCAACTGGAAAGGAGACGTACCTATAGATCTCTTTGTAGTCACCCGATCAGCCCATAGGGCAAATTTCAGCTTCGAGTTCCAAGACCTTTTGTTGTCTTCCAACAGTCTTTTGATGATTCTTATCAGACTTTTGTTGGAGGACTCTGCTAAACCATTACCCTGTGGGTAATATGGTGTGGAGTGAATTAGTTTGATCCTGAATTGCTCACAGAACTTGAATAATGGTTCAGACCCAAAAGCAGTTGCATTATCTGTGACAATCCTTCTTGGGCAGTCGAACCTTGTGATGAGGTCCTCCAGGAAACCGATGATTACCTTGTGGGAGGCGCTCCTGGTGGGGATGGCTTCTATCCACTTAGTAAAGAAATCCGTGGCTGTCAGGATCCACCTGTGTTGTCCACTGGAAGCGGGGTGGATTTCTCCAATAAAATCAAGGCCCCATTGCTGGAAAGGTCCCGAAACAACCACAGGCTGCAAAGGCAGAGATTTGAGTTGTCGCTTTCCTGAAAATCTTTGGCATGTGATGCAGGCTCTAACTCTTTTATGGACATCAATGAACAAGTTGGACCAGTGGTATCCAGCCCTAAGAATTTTGTGGGCTGTAGTCTTCCAGGAATGGTGCCCTCCGCATAGGCTGTCGTGAAATTCTGCCATGATTCTGTCAGCGTCCTGTGGATTCATGCATTCTAAAATTACCCCCACGGGGTCTTTCCAGTGTAAAATTTGATTAATAAGGCAGTATCTGACTGCCTTGAGCTTAAGAGCTCTTGCTTTGTTCCTTTGTAGGCCATCCGGGGGCCGCAATTCCTGCAGAAAATATATGACGTCCTTATACCAAGGACATTGAGCCAATGGGGGATTTCTCTGAGGATCTGTCTCAGACCGTCGACCCTGCTGAATTCCTGAGCATTCGTCCATGAAATTTATCCCTAAATCTTCGCAATTGGCTTCAACCAGCAACTTGGCTAAGCCTTGACCTTTGATTAACTTGGTAGGCCTTATTTCCAGGTCAAACTCTGGGATCTTGGCTATCCATCTACTCCTTTTCCCATCCATGTCAGGCTGTATAAGGATGTCCTTCACAAAGGCTAAAAGAACGTATGCGATCACCTTGGAATGCAGGAGATAGACCTTGAAGGATTTGAGGGATTTTACTAAGGCATAGGCCTGTTTCTCCATAATTTCATATTTGACCTCTGCGTCTCTTAACGCCTTGCTGAAGAAGGCAATGGGCTGCTCTCGCCCCTCTTCATTTCTCTGCAACAAGACTGCCTCTACTGTATCGAAAAAAGAAAAAGAGAAAATCAGGAAATCTTTCGAATAGTCAGGGTTGATCAGCACTGGTGCTTCATTCAATGCCTTCTTTATTTGGTTAAAATATTCCCTGGGTTCGACAGTCCATTTTACTTCATTCCCCTTCTTGAGCATGGTTGTGATGTGTTTCACTAGCTCAGCGAAATTCGAGACGAATCTCCTAAGAAAAATAATTTTCCCCAAGAAGGCTTGCACTTCTTTCTTTGACCTGGGAAGCAACAAGGCCTGAATTGCCTTCACTCTACTAGGGTCAATCCTCACTCCTTTTGTTGATACTATATGGCCTAGTAGCTTCCCCTCTTCCATAGCAAACAAGGATTTCTTGGGGTTAAGGGAAAGGCCAAATCTGCGACATTTTGAGAAGACTTTCCTCAGGTGACTACAGTGCTCTTTGTCAGACCTCGAGAAGACTGTGATGTCATCCAGGTAGATCACCACGAACCGATCTTTTTCTCCGATGAAGGCTATGTCCATGGCTCGTTGAAATGTTTCTCCTGCATTCATTAGTCTGAATGGCATTTTGGCATACATGAATGTTCCCGAAGGAGTGGTGAAGGCTGTCTTTTCTCTGTCTTCAGGCGTGATCGATATCTGATTATAACCCGAGAAGCCATCAATCATGGAGATCCTAGATGCTCCGGTTACCCTTTGCAAGAGGTGCTCCATATTGGGTAGGGGGTAATTGTCTTTCTTTGAGCTCCTGTTTAGGTTTCTGAAGTCGACACAGAGCCCGATTTCTCTGCTTTTCTTTCTTACTGGAACCAAATTAGCCACCCACTCAGAGTACCTCAACGGGACAATTATCCGGGCAACTAGCAATTTCTTCACTTCTTTCTCCATGACAGGAAGCAACATGGGATTTATCTGTCTGATCTTCTTCCTGAATGGTTTAGCCTCTTCCTTCAGTGGGATTTTGTGCTGGATGAAAGATGTGTCGTACGTCTTGAGGTCTTCATATGTCCATGCAAACATATCGACGAAATCTCTGAGCAACTCCGTGTACTCGGCCCTCTGCCCTGTGGTCAGATTACTTGATAATTTGACGAACCTGGGTTCCTCCGGTGTGCCAATGTTGCATCCGATTGTCTCGGCATATTCGTTTAAGACCTTACCCTTGACTGGCACATCATTCCCATCGAACAATCTTTCTAAAGGGAAAAGGCCTCTCGGGATGTGATTGCTGGGCAAGTGAATGATCTGATGATTAGCAATTTTATTTTAAAACTCCTCAGAATGAGGGTCACCTTCCAGATCAGGGTCCTGGTCAATATGCAATGCAGAAAACTTGTCCATTGATTGGAGAAACCTTTCAAGTTCATAATCATCCTCAAACACCTTCCAATGCTTAACATTATCAGGTACGGAGGGCCTGTATTTTACTTCTACATCATACCTCAGTTTAGAGGGCAAGGGTACTATAAAATTACTTGCTGAGACATCCAAGGAATCTGCCACTGTATTCTTCTCTCTTGGGATGAAATATATGTTAAAAGCTGAGAAGAAACTGTCAATAAGATCCCATACCTCGTTTTTGTAGCTTCTGAGTCGGGGATGCTTAGCCTGATAAGCATTTCTGACCTGCTGGACCACCAACTTGGCATCTTCGAACACTGATATCTCTTGAATTCCCATTTCCCTTGCGGCCCTCAATCCCAGAGGAAGCGCTTCATACTCTACCACATTGTTGGTGACTTCGAATTCCAGCTTGTATGACAGAGATACGACTTCTTGACAAGGTGATATGAAAACCACTGCAGCGCCAGCCCCTTCGCTAGAAGAAGCTCCGTCAAAAAACATCTTCCACACAGAAGAGATTTGGGAGGAGACCGGATGATCAGGGCTGGGGTGTTTTCTAATGTTTAAAGAGCTTTCAGGGACATCAGTAAGCTGCAACAAACTAGACCCTAAGTCAGTGTCATGTGCAAAGATGGGGTGATTGGTAGGGTCTGCTTCATCACTGACAATATAAGCCAGTTGTGCTTCTCTGTACAACCTCCTGTGTTCTCCTCCAAAGACCAGAATGGTGGCATATGTAAGATCCGTCTGTAGTGTTCCTCCCAGCTTCTTGATCCATGATCTAGACAATAGCATACCAAATTTTGGGGGAATGTCAGCTACGACAATATCCATGACCACAATTTTCATGGGAAGCTGAAACAGGGAAACTGCCAGGTCTTTGATGACTCCTAAGCACTGCACCCTCCTTGAATCAAAGGAATATAAATCATGATAAGTCCTTGTCACCTCCAGTCCCAATTATTCCATAACTATTTTCGGCATGAGGTTATGGGAAGCCCCCGAATC